>JAODUK010071163.1:0-40425 GCA_027564635.1 Typhlichthys eigenmanni
GCACTGTGTGTGTATGTATGTATGTATGCATGTATGTATGTATGTATATATATATATACATACATACATACATGCATACATACATATACTGTATATATATACACATACATACATATATACATACATATATATATATACACATACATACATACATACATACATACATATATATATATACACACAGTGTGTGTATATATATATATATATATATATATATCAACAGAAACACAATGTTGAGCTTCAAGGGCGAAAATGCCTAAATTAGAATATGGAATGATATGGGGGATGTGCTGTAACACAGCCACAGGCCATCATCCACCCACACCCTGCCTAAGCAGCATCGATTCTATTGAACTTTGTTCTGTCTTATCACACAGGTATCCAAGGAGAGTGTGTGTATTATTTAAAACATAACATAGCCCATTTGATTGGCTATCTGACTGGTAGTGGGAGTATACTGTAGGTCAGAGATGATGTCACGCCTGGGGCCAAATCAAACTTATTTTTCAACATGGTATATGAAATATTGGCTAAATGAGATCTTGGCCAGGTTTTATAATTAGTTCAGCCCTTTGATGTTCCTTCAGACAACATCTGACCACATGCAGTACACAAATGTGCATCAATCTTTAAATGAGCCTTCTATTTCAATCTGTGACATATGCAATCTCTCATACAGGGTCTACACACTATAGTATAATAAATGAATATAACGTACACCCCTCCATTAGAAAAGTGAATTTAATAACAAATGCTCAAAAATGTTTCACCAACCCATCCACCAGCGATATGACGTTTATGCAATATATTTTTCTGGCCGAGCTATGCTGATTCATTCACTCGCCGTGTGAGACTATCCTTTGTTATTGAGTCAGTGAGGCATGATTCCACCGTTAATCCCAGTATAGGAGCGGGATAATGCGGGGTCAAGCCCATTCTGCATAAGTGAACAGACAGGAGAAGTGGAGCAGACTGCCCACTAACACCTAACACGATGAGGTGGTGTTGACAGCTTTGGATGTGGCAGCATGTGGAGACCAAGTGTGGGAACACTGACCTACATTATCATTTAGCAGGCATGCATGCCGCTACTGTAGAAGTATACTGTATGCACTGTACTCACAATGAAGAGCTTGACATCTGTCCGTGAGCGGACCTCCTCCACCAGGCCAAGAGGCTTGCCTTTAGGGACAGGGATAGTGGCCAGGATGGAGCAGGTGGAGCAGTCCAAGGCCTGTCTCACCGCCCTGACGAAGGACTGGCTGAACAGCTCCATTTTCCCAATCTCATCAATAACAAACACCTCCTTTGGACACACACTAGCTGACCCTACCTGAAACATTAGTGTTGTTCTGGTTGTCATTTCTCATTCAGTTCACTTTGGTCATCATACAGTATACTGTGGGGTTGTGTATACATTCACTATTGTATTCATATAATTTATATTGTAATGTTATTATACTGACCAGTATTTGTGTGTTTTACTACATGAATGTATTTATACATGTGTTGGGGGGCCATACAGGTCAAATGCCACCTCTGTTACTAAATTAACAATGCTATCTGACCTATGATTCAAGGTTTGGTTGGTTTTCATGTGGCAGTTGTAATGCTTCCATCACTGAATGATATGCGCTATGCACGCGATTGGCTAGTAGGCGTGTTGGCATGTGTCTAGGTTCATGTTACATGCAGGATTAATCAGGGCCAGTCTCAGCCAGATGGCACCTTCAACACTAAAAATGTCACTCTGGAATTTATATGTACTCACAGCTCTTCAATTATGCCATCATTTCAAGATAAGTACAGCTCTGATGATATGATAAGTGGCCAGAACAAGGGTGTTTAACTTGCTGTGATCTATTATGGGTAATTTGGGGGGAGGGGAACTTACCTTTCTGAAGAGAGGGAGAGCAAGTTTTTCAAAAGAAGGTATATCAACCACATACTGCCCCACTGTGTGTTCTAGCCTTCCATGAGATGCACCAGCAAGAGGTCTGTACAATGTAGTAGGAGCATGTTTACATCGTTGAAAAACAAAACTGTGTAGGATAACGTTGATAAGACAGCAAGGCTATATGTGCTACCTGACTCTAGACAGGTGGCCCCTCTCGCCTGTCAACGTGACCACATCAAAGCCAACTCTCCGGCCTCCCTCCCTGACCTCCTCGGTATAAAATCCATCAACACCTACACCCGATGAAACTAAGGTTTCGCACGCTTTCTGGACCAGCGTGGTTTTCCCCACACCTATCATGGAAGTAATTTTCGTTTAAGGAAAATGCAGGCTTCTAAAACAGGTACAATGGTCTGTTGTTTACCGTATTCAAATATCTGCATAATCTGTAAAATGATACTTTGTTACTCTATTACATCGTCATTCGCTGACTAAGAACAATTAACTGTAGCCTATTCATAATTTTAAATTTTCTCAAGGTAAAACAAAACGATGTGTTGTTAAACACCAGCATCGAAATAAGTTATCTTTGCTTAAAATGTTAGCTCGCTGTTATTCACTAAACCAAATACATTAATCAAATAGGTTTAACAATCGCGATTGATACTAAATGCTAATCATCGACCCGTGTCCGAAAAAGACCGTTTCTATTACCTGGCGGCCCTGTCAAGATAACGTGTTTGAACATTTTGACATGCTGGACTACTTCCGTACACACTGGACTGGCGCATGCGCACAACAGAAGGAGGTGGGAGACCGCTCAGCCTTGAACTAAATGGATAAGTGCTAAATACATTGTAAACTGTGAACCCATAAAACAAACCCCGAATTCATTTTTTATTAAATAATGTCGCATATTGACCTCATGAATAAGCAACTAACATATCTGCAAAACATATTATATTTATTCAAACAATTAAAATAATTGTAAATAATTAGCCTATATCTTATATGAATAAACTTTACTAAGACATATAACCACTGAGTAAAAAACAGATATGCTATTGATTAGAAGGAAAAAAGGGATGTAAAAAAATATTAGGCTACATTGTGTATCCAGGAAGCTTGTTGACTACTAGCTGAGAAATGTGCTGGATGTTATTTTTGAAACCAAGAGTACCAATGTCATCTTCCAGTTCCTTCACCTCTTGTGGTTCAAACGATGAAGACGAATCTGCAGAAAACCCCCTAACCAGGGCACTGTCCTTGGGTGAGTCATTCTGTTCGTGCCTTGAAGACCTGAGGCTCTCTATGACAGATCTCCTTGTTGCTCTGCTATAGTTTGTCACCTGGTTCCTGGACCGTACAGCTTGGCTGGTAGCAGACCCATCTCTGTCATCATTATCTGAGGAAACACTCTTTGCCCAGTGCTGGGGGCGAATAATGTGTGTGCTCCTCAGGGACCTCTGTGGGGAGCTGAGAGCTTTAACAGGCTCAGGAAAACCTGTTCTTTTCCGGGCCTGTCCCGAGGTGCTGTCAGAATCACAGAAATCACTACAAGCAGGAGACTTTTGTGTCTTGGATAAAGTTGGCTCAGGACTACTAAAGGGTTCAGGAGAGAAGATATCAATAGAGGCTGGAGAATATGCATCACTGGGCTCAACACTGGTGAAGTCATCAAAGTAGTCTCCTTCCTCTTTTTCCCCTCTGCTGGAAGCTGAATAGGATGATTTGGGACCCCTGGATCTGCTGTTTCCTGGATATTCCATCTTCTCCCTGATCCTGTCAAACTCAGACTGTTCTGAATTTGATTGGTTGTGGTCATCAGCTGTGTCTCTGCTTGCAAAATCTTCATTATCCATACTGGGAATATGGATGTGTTTCGTTTCTCCTTTAGAATGCAAATACCGTTCCAACAGCTTTTGAGAGTCATTATGCTTACCATCTTCTCTATCTTTTCTCTGAGATGTATTTGAATTGTTGATGTTAAGCCTGAATGGTTCCTGCAGCATTGAGTCATCTGTTATGCTACTTATCACTGTTTCAATATTTTCATCAGAAAAGGGTCGGGGGGTTGTCATTTTCTTCTTTTTCCTGGTGTGATTTACTGTCCTATTACCACTGTTCACGGTCCTCTCCTTAATTGTACGTGTCTGTGGATCTGGCTGTGTCTCCATGCACTGGTGACGTTTCACTAAACCAGGTGGAATTTGCTTCAGCCTGAGGCGGAAAGTTTTAGTTGTCCCATATACCAATTTTCTTCTCTGAGATGTACCAGAAGTTTTAGATTCAAGCATGGCATCTTTCCCGTTTGTGCTTTTAACCTGTTTTTCAGATACAGGCTGGGGGGTAGCGCAGTTTAGAGGGGAATTATTTTTTAATCTGGGACTAGTCATCTGTGTGGATTTGTGCATCAATTTGTTTTGAGCATTTGGCGGTGTGTTTAAGTGTGCAACTGAAAGATCTGTGGAAGGATTATAAATCCATGCTAGATTAGGATGTATAGACAAAGGTTGCTGATGGCCTTTGCTATTCAACTGTGACAACTCAACAAGGAGGGCATTTAGTAGAGGCAACTGTCTCAAAGCTTCCCCCAGGGAATTTGAAGTTGATATTTGTGGATCTTGGCCAATTGTGGATGTAGTATGGAGTTTCTCGATCACCGGAGGTCTTGGATCTTGACTTTCACTTTGAGGTGTCTCATCTTCCGAGCCTATGTCTCCCAGTATAAGAGAGTCTAAATCCAGTTTTGGTAAATTGGAATCTACTGCCTGTTTTTCACATGTATTGTCTAATGAGCCAGCATAGAAGAGATGTGGGGGACAGAATGTTGTGGCATCCTCCTCATTATTGTCATTTATGTGCTTTTTGCATCTTGCCCTGTGTTCGGGCTGAGTGGAAATGCAAACACCTTCTCCATGTGTTGTATACCTCTCATTTAGACCACCAACAATGTTACACCCATCATCATTATCCAGTTTGGGAAACTCAGAGGCATAATGTTCTGAGTTTCTATCACCATCGGCATTATCTCCCATGGTCTTTTGCTGTTCCCTATGCACACTGCTTGCTTTGTTTTGTGAGACATGTGGAAGTAAACTTGCTCCAAGGCTTAGAAGTTTATAACCCAAAGAAATCAATCCAATTTTCTCCCCCATGAGATCAAATATTCCAAAAAGCCCCTTTTCTCCATGGGAAGATGGGGTAGAAATACCATGAGCATTCACATCAGACTTGATTCTGTCCACAAGTGTAGCTAAGGATATTGGTGAGGTTCCTGCTAACTTTGGAATCTCGCCTCTGACATCCAGCACCATGGCATAAAGTGGGGTGTTTGATAGATGGCTATGCAGCAAGTCAATGTTCATTTTGAACAAACAAGACTTGCCTTTGTTAAAGGGGAATTCTCCTTCATGTTTGCGCACAGGGGCGTGTTCCTTTTTTTCTTCACTGTAATCCACACATTTAGGCAAACTCCATTTATTTGCAGCCTGGTAAACAAGTAGCGTTGGGAAATCCAGTAGTCGCAATCCAATAGAAAACTCGTCGGAAACGATCCTGTCATTATTAATTCGGATATATTCAACCAAAACCTCAAATGAAAACAGCGTTTCGTTGTTAGTATTAGCCTGGTGTGACATTATGGTGGATTAATGACCAGTCGTAGATTATCTGAACACGTAAACTTCCATTAGCTCCATGGAAACAAACATTTGTCGCAGGTATTGTACGTCATAAATAGAGGTTATAGGGAAATGTAGTGAACGGGCAAACTCTGTCTAAAATAATTTGGACAAATTATTATTTTTATTTTTGAGGCCGCCTTTCAAGATACTCAAATTGATCTCATCATAAAATAGCTTATTTTTCTTTTTTTTTTACTGTGACCTATTTAACTGTGTTTACTATGTTGCTATTTTAATAAATAAATAAATAATCGCATATAGGCTAATAAAAATGCTCAGTCAAAATGGATTATTTAAATAATCAGCAGGTATAGGTTATGCAGGAATTTCTTTCATGCGAAATATGGAAAAAAATAGGCTACTTTTCCAAACAAAACGGTCCATGTCTTCCCAGTTCTATAGCTATTATTCTTTCCCACATGAAACTGTTTACAATGTGACAATTCGCCTTAAATCCATATGACATCAACATCTCCTTTAACGCGATAGCAAAAGTAAAAAAGAAACAAAAAAGAAAAAGAAGATTTTTTTGTTTCTCTGCAAATCATCGTTAGGGGGCGGAGTCATGTTCAATGCGTGTTGTCATTGTTGAAATAGGTAGGCTACTTCTGGATGGAGAGGTCTAGATACTACAGTCGGGAAGCTGAGAGAGAGAGGTAGGCTAGAAAGAGCGACCGCCGCTGTTAGAACTGTCTTTTAACAAGGATAACATATTTAGTAGGCTAAACGTAGGCTATATTCCGAGGCTGTGGTCATGTCTAAGGTAGGAACACAATCTATTTGCTAAGAAACAAAGAGAGCAAAAGTCATGTCTAGAGATACATGCTGCAGTCCGTCTTTGGAGCATTATGCTATTTCATAGAAACTTGGGGGGGATTTCGTGGGTTAGGCATAAATCTGGCAATACACCTAACCAATGAATAATCTAATTATGAACATAATTACCCAGTTTGTTAAATGTGTACGTTAAGCCAAAACAAAACAAAAACCTTAGTTATGTTGTTGTTATCTAATTCTTGAGGGTGATTTTCTTGTGACATAACTCAATGTAGCCTACAACACAACATGGATTACAATATTCTAGCCTATTCTGATATGGCATGTTATGCAATAGCATTAATTATATTATACACAATGGGATTTGCGTATTTTAATGCTAGGCTATCTCTCATTTGATCAATATTGAACATAACGTGTATTCTGATTTACTGCCTGGAATGCACTTATAGAACGGTAGGGGGCGATCAATGTTCTGTTGGTCTCAGGTAGACTACTACCCAAAACAAGCTTACCCAATGCAAAAACCCACTCTTTCTTTCAGCCCGTAATTAATTGTTTGTATTACCTGTGTTAGGTCATATTTTCATCTATCGAATTTGTACTGACAGCAGTGGCTGAAATTAAATTTCACGCTGCATTACCCAGCAAATATGTGCTGAATATTGGACTACTATAGCATTGTAGCCTACTGTACTATACTTTTAAACATATTTTTATATATAAAATTGAGTTTTTGAGCACACATATACCAATTGGATTTTAAACAACAGCTGTTCAAGGTTGATATGTCTAAATAAAATACATAATAATATCAAATATTTTCAGGCAGACTGTTGAACCATGATCACTATGTTTTTGTCCAGCTCCAGCACCATATGTCATTCATTGTGTTCCTTAAGCCTACACAACTTTTTAGTTGTCAATACAAAGCCCACTACTCCGTCAGTGTTTTGCTGAGGACTAACTAAGTGTGCATGAAGAAGTAAAGGCAGACATTTCCATTCCTTCCATTTAACGTGCCCTGAATTTATGTCTTTTCTGGTTCACATCCCCCCACCCCACTTTTTTATGTATGTACAGCATAAAGACATCTCTGCTCATTTAGTGTCAAAGTGAATAAGACACCATTCGTTTTTGTATATCGTCTGGAAAAGATTAGTTTGTTGTTTCAGAGGTGGACACAAGGGTTTTCAGATGGCCAGACCAGTACTCATGGCCTGTTTTAGCGTTTAACATATTTTCCCTTTACACACAAATGTTTGGCCTAATTCCAGCCATAAACTGACACAGGAGGTAATTACTGTAGAACTCAATTTATTTGAACATCAGACATCTGAAACTGACCCTTCTGCAGAATGGGCTGAATAAATACATAGTGATGTGGAAATTATTTTCTGTTATTATTGTGGACAGGTGTCCACGCATGCCTCTGCAGATTTGTAGATTTCTGTAGCAGTTAACTGCCGAATGTATGCTGTATACAAATAGATTGTATGCCTGCTACTAATTTTTTCTGAGTCTGGCAGAAAACCTAGATCCTCAAGGTTTAGATTAAGGGTGATATTTTAATACATTTTTAAGCATATTATTTATAGCCAGATATATTGGCTGTTTTTATTGTATCTTTGCAAAATCCACTTTGTTTGAGAGGCAGTGTGCCATGCTAGCAAGGTGTTCCGTTGAACAGCCATAATAATGAACGTGTGTTTGAGGAATGGCTGGATGTTATTTTGAATTGGAGGTATCTGTATCAAGGTGCAGAGATGCCCCGGAGAAGAATGGGTACTGTCTTTTGCACAGCTAAATAGACAATGGGTAATTCGGTCACATCATCATAAAAAAAAAAAATAACAGTTTTTGAGCACAATGGGGTGTTTGGCTGAACAATAAGACACCTGCCAGGCCTGGCAGAGAAATGGCTTCCTGTGACATGTCTGGGCTGTTATCACTTCAGAGCTGTGCTAGATGTGTCCTGCCCTGTAACTATAGAGTTACAGTGGTGACGTCTTGTCTGTCTGTTCTAGACATCCCCCAAACCTAAACCGCTGTGACCCAGCTGTGTGGCAGGTTAGGAAGGAGACGCTTTTGCATTGTGTACCACTCACTGGCTGGTATGCCTCTGCAGTTTCCCTCCCTCCCCTATTCCTCATCCATTCCCACGGTGCTTTGCTGCCAAATGTGCTGAGTCGTCATGATGTGGAGCCCAGGGGAGGAAACAAAAAATCAGAGGACTTTAGTTTTGTCCTTGTTTGTTTAGCGGTGATGCACTTTTTCCTATTGTACAAGTAGGGCACAATAAATGTGTGATGTGCCCCTCCTTCAAATCCAACACCTCCTGCATGTGACTGAGATCAGGAAGCGTGTTAGCTGGCTAGAACTCAATAGGACTCCCAACCAAATCCTGTTGCTCCTAAACCAACCAACCAACAGACAGAATCACATGCTGCCTGGTGCTGTTGTGAGAGCCAGACTCTTTCTCTCCTCTGTTTATCAGGCTTTGTTTAGATTTGAGATTTGTGTGTGTGTGTGTGTCTGCGTGTGAGTGTGCGTGCACGCCCACGTGTGTGTGCGTACGTGTGCGTGTTGGGAACACTTATCACTGACAGGGAAAACACAGATGTCTTCATGGGCTTGGTGTTTTTCTGACTCTATTGAGATACTACCACTGTTCATTTATTGTCTTTTGTTCCCTTCTCTCTGAGATTGAACAGCAGAGCAGCAGGGTATAAGAGAAGTGACCCCATTCCACCAAGCCAGTGATGGATCATGTGGGTGTTTCACTGGGTACCGTTCATAAAGAGCATATAGTCATGATCCCGAAGGCTCTTCAGTCTGGGATATCATTACTGTATGTTGACGTGAATAGATCAGTGTGTGTGTCTTAGGCCTCTTTAAGGAACATATCAGTTCTATGGTTACCAAAGCATCCAGATGCTTCCGCGCTGGTGTTATTGTTGTTTTCCTGTGGGTGTTGTTGTAAAATAGCCATCATAGATGAGACGTGTGTCAGTGTGTATCCTGTCAACTGGCCCACATTCACAGAGTAATCCTTCCAGGGTATTCCTGCTGGGTTTTCATAGCGGCTATTGGCTGATCTTGACTGCAGTTTATGTTTATGTGAATACATACAGTGCTATACGATGGTATAACAATATATAAATGCTTATGAAGATGAAGATGACATGTTTTGCAGGTCTCTAAGGGATTTGTTGTCATGCACTAGGGACCAATAAGAACAATAATTCCTGTCTTTTAATGTTGCGTGGACATATGAGATGTTCCATCATATTTGTGGATTCACTTCTGTTTGTTTGTGTTGGATGTAAGAATGATTTATCTGGCTCAACTGATATGGCTAAACCTGGCTGCTGAAGGGAGTGTCCACAAATTGACACTGTATTTACTCAGGCTTTAATTTGTGGTGGTGGCTTATAGCAATTCTAAATACAGTATATCACTCACTATAGTTACAAATTAAGATTTATTTTAGAGCATCACTTTGATATTCAGAGATGATTGTTGGAGTTATCACTGTATTAAGTGCTTATGGGTGTTTAATAGAGCTGGCCCCAAATACTTGATACTTTGAGTATTCGTTCTTTGGATATGTATTTGATTTTAAATGTTGGGATTCTAATATTCTGTTTTTCACATTATGCATGCATGCTTTCTAAGGCTGGCCCCAAATACCTGATTATTCGGGTATTCGTTCGAAGCCTGTAAAATGGTATTCGGGACAGCCCTAGTGTTTAATTACCTATTTTAAATTTATCAGACAATTCTGTACAAAGAGACCTAGCAAAGACACTATATGCAACCCAACATGACGTATAGTCTATTGTAGAGTTATAGTACAATTGGGTAGCTTTGGGCTTGCTCATCTTGCTCAATGATCATGCCTACAGATAGAACCCACCACAAACTTAAGGCTGGGAGTTAACCACCCATAATGTAACCACTAGCCTTTCCTGTCACAATGTGCTGATGTGATTTAATAGGCTAACTATCCCATTTTGAGTAGGGTGTTCTTGCTCAGGCATACAATTTGTCAGAGCACCCACACTCAAAAACTAGGGCTGGGTATTTCCGAGGACAACTTGCTGCTATTCCACCGAGTAATAGGCTACATCACAAAATATTTATGACTCAGCAGAATTGATAACTCATAAGACAAATTGGAACAAACTATTTAATTAAATATTTCTATTCCAATTTATTATAATGATATTTGCATTGCACACTGCGACTGAATACACTGAAATGTAGATGTAAAATCATATGGAAAAAAATATGATAACATATTCTTACTACAGTCACTGAACACCGCAATAATTAGCCTCTGTTTAGTGACATCTACCGAAGCTGAGGGAAATGTAAGGACATTTCTTAAAACATGGGTTTAAAAAATTAATACATTTATTTTACTGTATTTCGATTCCTTGTCTTGTTCTGTATATTTTCCATATATACTGTATATATAAAAAAATATATAGATTTTTAAAAGGGTTGGGAATCAAGAAAGTATCGTGTTCGATAATATCACGAAATATCGCTGTATCAAGTCTTTTCAGCAGCCCTATCAAACACAAGCGCATGTGCCGAATGCAGTGTGCACCATGTGCAACAGGGACTCATTACCCTCCTGAGTAATACAAAATAGGATATGCATTAGTATTATCAGACTCACTGGAGAGCATAAGGTAACCAATCCTCATGTGGACACAGCGGTTTTAGTGGGGTGGCTTCTCTCTTATACATTAGCAGATCCACAAGCACCACGGTCACAAATAGGGCAAGGAGGATCATTCCTTGTTTCACGGAGCCAACCATTAAGCAGTGGCATAGCAAAATACTTCAATTTGCATCCAATATGGATGTTTCATAGCCAAGCGTATAAGGAAATGTGTCCTGCGTCCACATAGCTGAATTATGTCCACATCTCATGTTCCCTTAGAGACTTATTAGTGTCCATATCAGGAATGTTATGGAGGGCACATACAAGGATGCTGACCTTTTCTACATGTTGTGTCTACATGTCAGTAGTAACTACCCCTACAATGGAGAGAATCAGTGCTGTCCAGTCATTAACCAGTGACCAGTCGTGGCCTAAGGGGTTAATACTCTGTCGCCCATCTCCCACCCCAATCCCCCAAATCCCGGCAGGCTTAAATAATCGGGGCGACTGGCCTTGCTGTTGTCAGCCAGCCTCCAACAGGAGATAAGAGGGGATTTGGAATGGACTGCTGTGCATACCTCATTCCTACTGTAGCGAAAAGAAAGACTGATCTCCTCTGAAAGGACATAGAGGTCTGGCTGTGGGCGACAGCAGCTCTCTGAGCCAGGACAGCGTGCCTTTTTTCACCTCTACAGACTCTTTTTACCCTTCTCTTTGTCTCTATCAGCTATTTTTTGACATAGCTCCCAGCCTGAGCATAAGCGGAAGAAGAGCCTTCACCGTCAGTGATAGATTGCTGTGTTTCACAGACTGACACAAACACTAGAACCCTCCAAAGTATAGCGCTGAATCTCCTGTAGTTGGCATTAAAATGTCCTTGAGTGTTAATACTCAGGGAAAGCCAAGGAGCAAATAGCCATCGGATGAGTTGTAGTAGAGCGTTAAAGTGCACTTGAGTGTTTCGGATAGGAGTTGATTGTAATTAACAAGTCAAATGGAGCACAGCCATGACAGATGTGCTATAATGTGCTTAGCTCTGTCCTGTGTGTGCGCGTGCATGTGTGTGCGCGCATGCTGTAGCCCCTGGGGAATTGCTGCTGAACCAGTGTCCTTCACTTGACCTTAGCAGCAGCTATAATGTCAGATGATGCACTGCAGTACCTCCTCACAGTTAGCGAGCTTGAGCTTGTGTAGCCATTCAAGTGAGCCTCGCTGCAGGATTGTTTTGCTAGACACTTTTGTTTTCCCAAGGAGAAGACATTCCACACGCCATTAATCTTTGAAAAAACTTACAACGTACTACAGTTAGCATATTCTACATGATATAGGCTTAGCTTCTATTTGGAACACCTAGTGATCACAGTGATATAGAATGAGCCTGGAATGGTTTCTTATAATGCTGCTCTGTTTCATCTGTAATGGGTAATCTGAACAATAGTGTTGTGAGACGGACTGCTCCATATCACAACACTGAGGGAAATGTGCAAGGGGATTTTACACAGGAAGGAACTCTCTTCTAAATGTGCCTTTATCAATCGTGAGAAGTAGTCGGGTGTTTTTTCTTGTTAAATCCTTTTATGGTGCCAGCTCACTGACAGAAGACAAATTGTCGTGAAGTCGTGCTCTGTGGTTTATCATTGTCTCGTGGAAGAGCTGACATAACAAATCGGCTCGAGGTTGTTCACATTGTTTGTTATTGCTCAGGTTCATAAATCAGATTACAATAGCACTTTTTGGTTTATTGGCTGCCGGTGGTTCAACTATAATTTATCACTTGGTGTGATACCATTGTTGTTATATTTTACTAGTTTGTGAAATAAATTGTGATGAGACGTGTTGGTCTTTGACAGCTTAGTCTTGCTTTATTTATTGTTTTATTCTTTTTGGACAACAGGAACACATACTAATAGGCATAATAGGCTTAATAAAAATCTATTTTATAAAAAAGTAAACTACTGTACCAATACATTGCCTAAGGAAATGTATTTTCCAATCACTTGGTCATATTTATGTATTATTTGGCATCTGTATTCAGTTGTTAGAACAATTCTCCCACGAGGAGCGTAGCTATAGCCTAGCCTCATCACTTGCTATTAAGGACGTGTTAATCTATTTGTCCAGACAGGCCTGGTGTGTAAACCGGTGCGTGTTGGAAGCCCTGTCAGACTGAACTGAAGGGCTAATGCATAGAGTCGCTTGCTGCACTGTGGACCAGAGCTGAGCTGTGCAAGCCTTTCCTTGTACACAGGGGCTGTAACAGCGCTATTATGTGTTTTAAGGAGCACGGCCCCAGCCAAGCAGAACGAATGTGAAGCCAAGGCAGCAGATTCCATCTCACTTGTTTTTCTTTTCTTCTCCCGCTTTCTGTGCGACATTATTGGAAATAGCCCTCCTTTCATCCCATTTCTAAAGGCTTTCGACTGAGGATAATGATCTAGAGTGACAGTGGCCTGATTCGTCCTTTCTCCTCCCCTCTGTCGGTGTGGAGGAGATCAGCTGCTCCTCCTCCTGTGTATTGCGAGCTTGTGTGGATGTTTGGAGCCCAGCCACAGGAGCCTGTGTGCTGTGGGACCTCCTGCAGGAGAGACCGTCAGAGCGCGTCTTTCCACAAGACTCCGGGCCTAATGAAGAGGGCAGTCGCAGGCCAATACAATAACACGTCCTGTCTAACAATGGCTTTGACACTGTTCTCTGACTAACAACAGGACTGTGTATGGACTGCTTGTTATTTCAGCCACTGCCTACATTCTCCTGGATGTGTTTACTGAAAGTATAAACCTGTCTGAAATGTAAACATAACCTGTCTTAGCCTAAGGCTGGCTGAAGCTGGGCTGAACCGCTGAGGGAACAGCCTGCATGGCTGTCCAGCAGCAGTTTAACTACAGTCATGTAGTCCTACTGCCTCACCTCGTCTATACTGAATAGGATTATTTAATTTGAAGATGAATGTTGAAGTGCCTAGGATAACGATGTCGGTGATCTGGCTTTTCTTCCCTCTCGCAATTATTCTGTCTCAGTAGCTGGGGAAAGATGTGTGGAAAATACACCAGCACTGTTGGTTGCACATTCTCATTGGGACACACGCGTGCACACCCACACACACACACACACACACGCACACACGCACACACACACATACACACACACACATGATGATCCATTCTTTGTTGGTGACACTTTAGGTGGTGACCTAACTCTAGGTTAAGTGTTTCCTGTCATTTGGTTTAATTGTCAGTGATAGGCCATCAGGGCTGCCCTGAAGTAAAAGCTTGAGGTGAATGTTTGCTTCTCCATCGACTACAGACCCTACAACAGTGGTTTTGTTGAGCTGCGGGTTTTCAACAACAGATTACATGTCCAGGATTTAGATAACCTGGTTACCAGACACAATAGTCACTTTGTGAATATAGTCTGGCCACGCTCCATTGGGAAGTGTTTACAGTTGTTGCCTCCTATACTTGGTGTACACCAATGGTTATTTTTGAAATTATTTGACAGCCTTTAACCAATCAGCGTTGCTACAGCTGTTCTGATCGCCTCATCTAGCTTTACCACCATTTAGAAACATGCTTGACTTCAACGTCATCACACTTGCCCACCCTGGTTGGTCCGCCAGCAGGGTGGCTGTGGAAACATTAATGCGAACAGGGTTTCCAGACTGTAATCTCAGCGAAAACCAATTGAGATGAGAGCAATAGTCGGGCGGTTAGGCTAGGATTTAAGCGCCTTTTGTGGGAATATAACTAGTCTCACGGTATTTAAACCAACAAGACAAACATTTCCTGTCTTGAAGGAAAACATAATGGATGAGTAGGGGTATTCCCTATAAAGCTGCTGTACCGTGGATTGTTATTGCACTGATAATAGAGCATAAAGTACTGGTGTTTATAGCTGATCTTTACCCACGCACGTTGACATGATTGTATTCATAGCAAGGCCATATGGTGTTATATCCAAACGTCCAGTAGCCCCACGCACATTGCACAGTCGGCAGTCTATTAGAGTATTAGAGCTTGTTTCTTTCCTGCGCTAAAAGGTTACTGACCCTGACCGCGAGTGTCTCCCAGCCCTGCTATTTGTGTGGCATTCTTCAGAGCATGCTGCAGCGTAGAGATAAGGAGGAACAAGGAACACCAGGTGTACAGTATATGTAAGGCTGCCCCAACATTAAGGACAGCCTCTGTGTTGCACTCGTTCTTCATCTGGTGCCTGATCCTTGCTAGAGTGTGGTGGTGGTGGTGATACATTAAAGAATGCGAGCCTATCTGCCCTTTATTGCATACATATTTATGCCCTCGGACTCCCAGGAGCACCTCCCATCGAGGTCTGTTTGAAGGGGAATATTTCCAAACGCGATGGAACGCCCCCTCCGCCAGTATCTCAGGCGTGAGACTTTGATCCCCCCCCTTCCCAATACTGTCGAAGGCTTCGTGTCTACCACACCACTCGTGAGTGCTCGCGGTGGGCGGGTGGATTGGGGAAGGGGGGGGGGGGGGGGGGCATTAGAACCAGAGGTCAAGGAGGAATAATCAGCCGTGACAGTTTGACTGGAGGAGGAGTGGGTGGGGGAGAGAGGGCTACCCCAGCTGGTTCCTCTCTAAATCATAGACATCACGAGCGGGCTGTCAACTGGCAGTGGAACACGGTGGTGGATGTGAGAGAATGACTGTCACGCGCTGCGGCTACCTTCACCGTCACCTCCTCCACTGTGGTGCACATTGGTGTCTTGAGTATGTTACTGAACTGGGCACAGTGGGATCTGTAGCGCGTGCCTATGGATACACTATAGCTGTAGCTGCATATGAACGCACATGCACCCGTGTGAATGAAAGCAGCTGGCCGTGAATACTCATGCTGAATATGCATGCGAGACATCCATGCACCTGTGTGTGTGTGTGTGTGTGTGTAAGTTACTTAATGTGGGAGGATTGACAATCATTTCTCTGCCCCACCACCCCTGGAACACACACACACATGCACCTACACACACACCCATGGCATGCCATGCCAGCTGCAGCTGTGCCTTACTGCTCGTGCTCGACATATAATCCCCGCCTCCCCCACCACACACACACACACACACACACACATACACACACACACACACCATGCAATTAGGAGGGCAGATCGCCCAATAGCACACATTGCTACATCCTAAAATTGCACTTGAATGGCTTTGTACTCCTGAGAAGTAATAGAAAGGGCGTCATGAATAAAGCAGCCCAGCCTACCTCCAGTTGACAGCTTGTGGTTTGTGTGAGCCGCTGCGCTCGATATGCTCCCGCCCCGCGCGCAAAGAAACCCAGAAATGGAGGATGGGGGTGGGGTGGGGCTTCATTGACGGGGTTGGTTTCTCACGCCTGGCTGAGAATGTTCTCTTCCCATCGAGTCAAGTGGTGCATTGTGGGTCTCAAGCAAAGACATGCAAATACATGGAACAGATGCACATCTCCCTTTGGTCCTCTTTGTCAGCGGGAGTAATCCCTCACAGTGGAGGAGGCTGTGTCGGACAACCGGGCCTCTGGTGTTAACAAGGGAACAGGCATGTCACCCTGGCACAAGTGATGGCCTGCCTGCCCGCCCTCGCCGGGGCGAGATGCTCAGGACGGCTACACGGGGGTCTTTTGTGGCCTTTTGGCATCGGAAGGCTCACACAATGAATTGGACACACAGAGAGAGTGAGCGAGGTCTTTTCAAGCGAAAACAGCTAAAAGTGACCTTCTTCTCGCACTTCTTCCTTTTCTCCTCATTCACCCGCTGCCGTCGCTATCTACCGCTCTGTTTCTGCTCCGTGAGAACTCAACCTTCCTCCCATAATGTTTCCATAAACGGGCTGAGGGAATGGAAATAACTCCGACCATTTCCCAAGGCCTTCCTCTATACACACCCCCTTCCCTTCCGCGCACACGCGCACACACACACACACACGCACACACACACACACACACACGCACACACACACGCACACACACCGGTGCTCTTGTTAGAGCTGCTTAAGCACGCGTCCTTCACCTCACACACACTGTCCAAGAACACAGTGCACACTGGAGATGTCTCATTCAGCATGGGCCATTCAGGGCAGGACTGTTGCTACTGTTCCAGTACCACACTATGCATCACCATGAGTCGCTATGCTTCTCTCCACCAACACTAATGCTGCTCTAAACAGGCTGAGGGGCTTTTTTACGAGGGGCCTGTGGACCACTCGACACAGAGAGCAGACTAGAGGGGTGAAGGCAATAATTGAGTAATCACACAGCACAAATTGATTAGCATTACATTTACGTAAAATCTTTGAATAATTTAATGAATAATGAAGTGGTGTACTGTAGGCTATAGTTGACTTATGACCTGACCCAAATGTGTATGCTAAGTCATATTTTAGACTGCTGTTTAAACATACCGTTTTAGGACCAGAAACTCATAATTTTATTTTTATTAAATTGATGAATGAATCTCATAACTCGAGGAGACAAAGTTTTTTGACACCTTCTATATCTTTCACACACATTATCCCCTAGCTATATTTCAGCGCTTGTTGATACTGGCATATCCTAACTGTTTGGTCGTGGTTTTGTGTGTGCACTTAGCATGTCAGTCCTTCCAGGAGTTCCCACAGACCCACACACACGGGTGCCCTGGGAGCAGATGTTTCTGATGTCACATGCAGTTACAGGCTTTTGATGCTGTAACTCTGTAACGCCCGCTGCACTACAAACCAGTACAGCTCACTTCACATCTCTCCCAGCACTACATGGCCTGTGGAGAATAAAGAGATTTTTCACTTAATCAGACCGTTCCCTTTAGAGATATTCATTAATTACAGCAGGATCTTGCTGTAGTGGATCACATGCTCCAGATGGCCAGTTTTCACTCTTCTTCTTCCTTGTTTTTTCATGGCTCCATGTTATAAATGCAGATCTATATTGTGTGCACGCTGACATTATCGCATCTTACCTGTATCTCTAATCTGACCGCTGCTGTTTCTAGTGTTTCACCTGAATTGTGTCTACCCCTGAGTGTGTTTTCCCACTTTCTAGCCAGCCTAGCTATGGGAATCTGTCATGCTCCACAGGCATTAAAGACACTGGCCACATTCGGCGCGCCGCTCCAGCACAGCTAGCAATTCTCTTTCCAGCGTCGACCTTCCCTTGTTTCCTGACAGCCTGCTACATCCATTGAGCACCTCTTCTCAGCTGGCATACGTCGTAGCCTCCCCTGCCAGAGGCCCAGTGAAAAGCGCCGCTCTGGCCAACAATTATTATTCACGTGCTAATTTTAGCCGCGGCCGTCGTCAAAAGCCCTCATTATCTGCCATAAGT
This sequence comes from Typhlichthys eigenmanni, assembly GCA_027564635.1. Lineage (NCBI taxonomy): Eukaryota > Metazoa > Chordata > Actinopteri > Percopsiformes > Amblyopsidae > Typhlichthys > Typhlichthys eigenmanni. The sequence goes on from JAODUK010071163.1 coordinate 18,361, forward strand.
ACAAAAGACGTCATCTGGACTGCGCGCAACAGAGCTGAGGCCAATCCCTGGCACTAGTTTGTGACAGCCCTAACAGCTTGCACTGTCTGTAAGGATTGAGTTATTTTAATGTTGTTTTATGGCTCTTAAAAACAGCAGTGCCCTACGCCCTGACGTTGGGAGAGAAACTGAATACACTCGTCACCACTGGAGATCCTGAACGCTATGGTCACAGCTGGTGCATTTACAGTGTCACAACAGACAGAGAAATAATAATATTGTTGCTTTGTGACTGAACGTAATAAGATGATTGACGGACTGTCAAATGCTGTGTGTGTGTGTGTGTGTGTGTTTTAAAAGCAAGTGGTGGATGATGTATTGACATTTGCTGCATAGACTAGATGGCATTGTTCCTGCTCTTGCGTAAATGCCATTACAGCCAAGGCGGCGTGCGTTTAGTCCCAGTCGCTGCACTGAAATCCACAGTGACAGTGTGTGACCCCGTACTCGGCGCTCGGCGCTCTCTCCTCGGCTTTGTTCTGACAGCGGGGCTGCTGTCAGTCATGCCTGTCATGTTTGGGAAGAAAATAATAATGTTGGGCCCGGCAACAACACAAGACAGTTGTGTGCTCTCCTCCTCACCCTGCGCCCTCTCTCCCTCCGTCCCCTCCTCCGTCCCGGAGTGACAAGCGAGGATGGGGGAGGCTGGCCTCCTGGTCTGTGCAGAATGTATATGCTAGACATGGAACAAACAGGAGGAGAGGGGCTGGTAATAGCAGCAGGGGTGACATGCAGAGACGCTGCATGTTCCCACCACCCAGGCAAAGGAGCGCCTGTGCCTGAGACCATCCTTCTGATCTGGCGAGCTCCAGTTTGACGTTGTCTGGAGAGCTTGGTAATCTATGTGTGTGGCGACTTGAAAACAACTCGGGGAAAACTCCATAAGTTAACGTAGGTGATGCCATATAGATAGCGTTAGTTTTATTACAATGTATTAAAAGCAAAATATCTTCTCAGTGAAAACTTCTCCCGACTTTTCTACTGCAAGAGTGGATTTAATAACAGGCTTTGCTGGTTCACAAGTTCGTCCAATCACACGTCAAGTATTTTTTTAAGTGGTTGCCCTTTTTCAACAGTTTCAATGTGTGGCTCACAAGATGGATGTGAACAGACAAAGATATCTGGCATGTCCAGGTTACTGTGCCTTTTCCAGACCACACCACACTGAGCGAATATCAACAGGGCTAAAAAAAATCCTGGCCGCTGTACAGCGAATGCCTGCTTATCATCATGTCCTCATGATAGATATATATCTTTATGTATTTATTATATTGATTTTGAAGGGGCTGGGAATCAAGACAGTATCGTGTTAGATAATATCACAATATATCGCTGTATCATATTTACCATCATGTCCTCATGAGATATATGGCCCAGTCTCAGAGATGCAGTTGCATCTTGCCTTCTCATTGTTGGATTATTTAAACCATGGTAGCAATCAGGCCAATGACTTTGTTTCTGCTGACGACTCGTATAGTAGGACTCAATGGCTTCCACAGTATACTGACCAACATGCACTTATACAACACGTATGTGTTGTAAGTAACTGTAATGGAAATCACAGCATGGCTGTTTCAAGATGTAGTTGCATTTGCATTAGATTGGGTGCTCTGCTCGGGGGGAAGAAAAGTGTATTGTGAGCGAATGCAAATATGTGCCCTCTGCGCATGTTTGCAAATGGGAATAATTGCTACATGGTATGTTAATTACCCATGGAACCTGTCCATGTGGAAAACAGCAGTGTTCCTGGGGTGTGTGTCTTTTACCCAGGAACTGCTTCACATGTGTGGAGGTGGATGAATAGTTTGTCTGTTTGCTGCGATCCAGCGACAAGTGCTCTAATGTGCTACCTCCTGGGGCTTCCCGTTCTTCAAATACAACTCTTTTATCTCCCTGCAAGTCAAATCAAAGCCGAGAACCTGCCGAAAGGCCCGGATCAAAGCAGTGGTGGCACAAAGGCCTCTACTTGCTGTTTTTCATTGTGCTTGATTAAGGTCTGTCATTTCCTGCTATTACAGTGCTATTACGGTGCTCTTACCCCCAACAAGAAACACAGTCATCAAGCAATGTTACTTGGTTCACGTCTCAACTGTATTCTGCAGAACAACAATCATTCTTCTATAGCTCTCATATTCAAAACCGAGTCACCTCACAGAGCTATTTCTTCTAAGGAAATTGATTTGTTGGAAGAGTGCATGTTGTTTTTCCAGGAAATGGCATTTTCCCTGCTTGTAGAATGGCTTTACCCGTCTGCTTTAATTCCCCTATGCTTCTATTCTGTGCGACCATTGCCTCTGCCAAAAGTAAAAGGGGAAAAATGCAAACCCAGCATGCAGTGTACCGTAGAAGGATTATCCAGGTTTCGGGACAGATCCTCTGTCTTCCCATCTTTCTCTCTCTACCCCTCCCTCTCCCAGTGTTGCCATGATGGTCATGGCAGCCTGTGCTCTACCAAACCAGGTAGGCCTCTTCATAGCAGGCAGAGTCTCATTCATCTGTCCCTCCTGTCAGCTGAAGGATAAAACCCCACCACTGCCCAGAGTCATTGCCTACTTTCGCCTTACATATGCTAATGCTGCGGTCCTATTGAGCCCTGGGTGGCTTTGTCAGTGTTGGTGGAGGGCTGTGCACGGGTCTGTGTACATTAGGGCAGCAGCTGTATGCATTTCACTAACTTGACTCTCCAGTAGCTGCCAGGCTCTCTCTACCATGCTCCAAACTAGTCAAAGGGCAAAGGAGAGGTTGTTGTTGTTGTTGCTGTTGTTGTTGCAGAGACTTGATATGTAAAGCACTTTCTGCTGGGGGTGGAGGAAGGACTCTCTGTCTTTCTCTTGCTCTCTCGCTCTTCCTCTCAGTTCAGTTCAAATCACTTTATTGGTATGACATAACAGTGTACTATGTACATATTTATACTTATTATACTTTCATATTTATGTGATTATGTGATTAAAGTAAACTATGGAGCATAACAGAGTAATAACAACAGCAGATAGAAATTGGTAAATTAAACAAAGGTATTGATTAGAAACAAATAAATAAATACAATAAAATACCAGATATTGGTATTTTAGGAAGATAGCAGGCATTACACATGTCAGGCACTGTCCCTCATCTTGTGGCAGGCGGTAACAAAGCGTGCGGCCAATGCACAGCTGCCCATGTCCTCATCTAGAAGGACCGACGCCTCAAGTCCTCAAAGCCCTGGACTATCAGTTTAAATGTAGTAAAGTGACTCTCTCTGATTAACTTGTATTTTTCTCACTTTAAGAGGAGGTGCAGCTCTGTCTCCTTGTCACCTGGTGTGCAGTGGTTGCACAGCCTTTCCTCTACCGGGAGCAATGTTTTCCTGTGCCTTCCCTTCTCAATAGCAAGGCTGTGCTCAATGAGCCTGTACTTTGTCAATGTATTTCTGCTGTGTGGCTCAGTCACCATGGTCAGGTAGTTTGCCATGGTGTACTGTCGATTTAGGGCCAGATAGCACTGCATTTTGCTTTGTGCTTGTGTTTGTGTTTTCCAATAGGTAATTCTGATTGATTGGATATTCTGGTCCTGAGGCTTTAGTTTGTTAGTCAAATATGTTAGTGAACTCCCTTAACTCCCAGAACATGTTGCAGGGCATTGGTAATGGTATGGGGGGGGTCACTATTTTAAGTTGTATTGTATTGTTTCCCAAACTTAATTGCTCTTTTTAGAATTTTTTATATTAGTGGATATTTGCCTAATTCTGCCCTGCTTGCATGGTTTGTAGTTCCTCTGGACATGTAGGAGAATCTTACAAAAATCTTACAAAATTCTGCATGCAGGGTTTCAATGGGGTGTTTGTCCCAGTGAGTAAAATCTTGTTTTGTAAGTGGACCCCACACCTCGCTACCATAGAGTGCAATTGGATCAATTACACATTTAATTAGTTTTTGCCAGATTGTAATTGGTATTTCAATTTGAATTAGCTTTTTAATTGTGTAGAGTTGCCTCTCTCTCTCTCTCTCTCGCTCTCGCTCTCTCTCTCTCTCTCTCTCTCTCTCGTATGCTTTTTGTATGGCTATTCCAGAGGTTTCAACAAGTGGCTAATGGATATAATGCATTTGGATAGAGGCTCCACGGCAGGCTAATTATCACAGAGGCTCAAAGGGGTTTCTGCCCGATGCCCAAAGGATTTATGGCTTTCATAATAAAGGTATTTCCTTACCAGGTGAGCAGAGCTACTAATGATGTATGTATGTTGTTATGCCGTTATGTTGATATTTGTAATAACCTTGTAGGAAGCATGGATAGAAGAAATTATGTTTTGTTTTGTATTTATAATCGTAACATTTCTCAACGTGTTATGGACCATCACTTGGATAATAATTTAAAGCTTCTATCTATGAAGTACTGAATGGCTTATAATGGTGTAATGTACACAAAACTACCAAAAAGACCAATGAAACACACAAAACAGTCTCACATATCCTTTAAGGTAATACAACTAGTTTATAAATATTCTCAAAATGCTATTGCTAAATGCTATTGCTTTCAAGAGGATGCAGTGAATTAATGGTATACAGGCAGGTATGCATGTAAATGTATGCATGCGCCCGTGTGTGTTGGCAGGGCCTCAAGGCTGATGTGAATAACACGAGTGATGTATCTGGGTCGGTGCAGCCTCCTCCTTTACCAGTTATTCTCCTCTTGCTCTATCTATGGAGACCTGGTTCTCCATCAGATGGAAGGCTTAGCGCTGCAGCCCAAACGCATCCAAATGATCGTTCCTCAACTACAACATTAAACAAGAGAAAATAAGCATAGCTGAAATGAGTAAGAGAAGGGAGTCATTGGCAGTTGCAATCACTGATGCTCAGTGACCATGTTTCTTCTCCGATCAGGCGTGTGTGTGTGTGTGCGTGTGTTGTGCGTCTGTGACAATGTGACGCAGCTCGGTAGCACTCGCCGTCCACTAACCTCCGCGGGAACTATGTTCCTTCGCCGTAATGCGTCGACGTGGACATTCTCTGACCTTGATTGAGGAGTACAATGTGACTCAATCTACCAGAGCCTCCTCCTATCTGCCAATCTGAACTCCCCCTCACTGTTGGAGAAAGAGAGGCTTTCTCACCTCGCCTCCCCCAAACACTCTCTCCGCTACAAGGCTGTCAGCACAGGCGGTGGGCGGGGTGGTGGGAAACGGACACATGGTGTGAAAAGGCAGGAGGATACGGGCTGATGGTAATAGGTGGTGGATTATTATGGAGGCCTGCTGGCTCACTCTCCCCGTTCCCCCGGCCCGGTCCGGCCCGAGGTACAGATGGCTCCTCTTGGCCGAGGGCTCCAACGCAGTGCACCCTGTCAGTGGGGCTCCGCACCAAGCAGCCAAGAGCAGGCCTGCTCCCCGTCTGTTAGTGTCACGCAGTAGCCTTGCTTCACCATGCTATATGCTAAGTGTGATGCTAGTGTCGGCTCTTCTGCGGCGTGCTAGCTGTAGCGCTAATGATGAATGTAGTTTATACCGAGGCTCTTTTGCATTGCTTCGTTACTGTCGCGGTCGACGCGGCATTGCTTTATCAAGTACCACACATAGATTGAGTTGCTTGTAGTGTGGTACATTGTAGATCATTCTGTTGACCTTGGTGCATTTGTTCTTTGTTCGTACGTCAAAGGCATACAAAAGGGGAATCGGTCCTGTCTGGCTATATTCATTCTCAAATCACCCTGAAACACTTAAAGGACAATGGCAGTATGCTCCCTGGCAGAAACCGGGCAGATAGCCAACTTGGCAGGGCGATAGGGTGGGAGACTCCCATCACTGTAGGCAGGAGAAGCCCCCCCACCCCCCACTCATTGGTTAGCTAGTGACGACTAGAGACAAACCAGTTTTCCATTCTCCTCTGCAGAATCCAGGTCTACACCTTTTAGTAGAGGTTACGATCAGCATGCTGTCAGTAATTATGTTTAACCTGGACAGGAATGTTGCAGTGGTAGATTCATTTAATCAATGGCTGTCAGTCTGTAATGGGCACTTTGACATTGGACTTCGGAAACAATGAAGCAGATGCATGCAGTTTTTGTCTATTAGCAGGGGACACACTAATAAAGGTTGGCTTGATGTAAAGTGACACATTTACGGCTGCCAGCTGATATTGGTTTATAAAAACCAGTGCTGATGTTTATATAATAATGGTGCTTGTGGTCACCCAGCATAGGGCTTAATCTAAATATCCAACTGTTTAAGGGCTTTCTAACAATAAACTAGAGAACTTTGTTTAGGGAAAAAGATTATTTAACATACACATAACTTGACTTGCCTTGAAATCAGCAGCTCTAAGTTAGGTTGCATTTCATTTAAAATAATATAATCAAGCACGGTCTTTTAAACCAATGTTCTCTTGCATACCTCTTTTGTCTGCAGCAGCGCATATGGTAGATATTATGAGATTTTGAATGTGGACATGGAACCTTTGCTGTTTGTTTTCTGTAAATTCTTTCAAAGTAAAATGAAGCCAGGTTGTGTTTTCCAAACTAAGCTTACCAGAACATTCCAGTTAATGTTAGAAGCAAGTGGAGCGGTCTACGTCTAGAAATCTCCTTGGTGTTTACCTTATCAACGGTTAACATACTGTACAGTAGTAGTCTAATTATAATAATATAATTAACAATCAGCCATATAAACCATGTCAGCTATCTTTTACTTAGTTTATGGATGAGGATACAACTGCTGACACATGAGGTGTGGCATGATGATAGTTGGAAGGTCGTGACCTTGGCTTAGTGTAGCAACCGCATGTCATTTCTTAGCCAATTACAGTTATTTTACTAATGAAATGGGAATGTGTGTTTTTTCTTTACTCTTTAAAGCTGAAATAATGTTTCCATATGTCACTGGTTTGTGTGTACAGAGCTAAATTGGTTGAAAGGGCCCTACTGATCACTTTTGATCAGATCACATTTACTTGTTGTCAAAATGAATACAGCTTTTAGAGAAGTGATGTAATGTCTATGTGAAGATGTCAATGTCTGCTGCTGTCTGACCTCCATTTTTAATCTTCCCCTAAATATCTCTCCACATCTCCAACATTACATTCTAACTGACTGGCAGTGTGTGGCAGCATACTGTCTCATGTCGTCTCTGAGGGACACAGATACACTGGCAGGCTGACTGAGGAAGAACAAATGAGATGGGTTAGGAGAAAGACTATAGAAGGAGTAATACAATGAGATAGAGAGAGAACAGGACACATAAGGGCATAGTGGATGAGTTTGACTCGTGCCCTGGCTGTCTGGTTTGCTGCAATCACATCCTCTCAGGTGAATGCTGTTGCATTATTCCCATTCATCATCAGCGATGAAGTATTAGGATTGAGTCAACCCCGCTTAACCTAAAAATCTGGGCTCCGGTGACCCATCGGGTTTCCTCTGGCATTTCCACCGGGTCCCTATGAGAAAACATTTCTCTAAATGTAACGATTCTCATTAGGCGATATATAAAAAAAAAAGACTACCACCTCTATTGCAGTCACGGGGCAAAACATTTAATACAGAATACCTGTTAGGGGTGACAATTATATTAGTGAGCCTCTGACCTAATTTTATTGCTGTCAGTTTACACATGTGCGTCTGATTGTTTAAGGTGGAGTAGCAGGGCTAAACAATTAGTTCAGTTCAATAAATCAGCTGGTCTGGAAATCACCCTTTTAGATTCCCCATCTCCTGCTGAGGGTGTGTTCTTCCATTTACAATCTCACCATTACTCGCTCCGGGCAGGGTGTTTGGTTGGTGGTCTCTCCACAAAAGGAGGTGCTCTGTTCCAATGAGTGAGTCCCTAACGGCGGAGTGCATCCAGGAAGGGGGGTGTGGGTTCCTTATTAATGGTAGAGATCTATTATAGAATCAGCGCTAATTTGAGTATGCACTGGTGGGATATCCCTTCCTGGTGGGTGTGTGGGTGGTTGGATTGTGTGACCATAGATGAAAGAGAGGGAAGGGAAGTAGTGGTTTGTCCTCCATACATGTCATGGTGAAAGACTGTGGCCAGGGTCAGTGATGGTGTCGTGCATGTACACACATGCACACATACCCTTGCCAGGTTATGCCGGAGACCTGGGGAAGATGGAACACTTGGATTCCCAGGCCCCCAAATAATGAAACTCTCCAGGATAGGATCACTCTGTTCGTTTTTCTTCTTTTTAATTGCACAAATCTCTCTCAGGGGGGTTGAGCAATATTCCCACTTGCTTATTTCTTTTCTTCCTCTAGCCATTCCACTTCCATGCACGTCTCTCCTTAACCTCTCACTCTCCTTTGCAGTAACCCAGTGGAGCAGAAAGGGTTTTTTTGTCAAACGGGAGATGCCTGAGTCAGGTTGAGCTCGTTCAGTCCTCCTCCACTTACCACAAGTGTTAGGAATTTAATATCTGTCCTGCCCCAAACCATCCCACTCACCCCTCCCCCCTCCCACCTCCAGTTAAGAGGAGCAGCTCACAAAGGGAACTGGAACCAGATCTCCTCCAGTGTTATTTATCACTGCTGGGATTCCGGGCAGAGGTGAAACCATGTCGGCCGTGTTGCCAATTCAAGGGTATTCTAGTAACTACTACTAGACAGTGATGGATGAACAATGTGCCTGCGGGTTTGTTAGCTTTCCGCTTGGCCGTATCCCTTCCTGTGTGTGCTAATGAGCCACACAGTGTGTGACACTTCCAAATCGGAGTGGCCGGAGCGAAGCGAAGTGGCGTGGAGAGAGTTACACGTACGTTGACTTTACCTCACAAACGTCCATTTGAAATGCCATCTGACTCATTATGTGATGAAATCCATGAGCTGGAAAATTGGAGTAATCATCTTGGCCTCTAACCTCCATTAGACCCCAATTTAGCTCGGCCAAGGGAGGAGGGGCTGATTGCATCAAGCCTTGGCCTTAGTATCTGGAGGTCAGCCCTTCTCTGAGACAAGGCCAGCTACCACTTCCTGCTGCCATAAGACATAGGCGTTAATATAGGCTAATTACAGCAGGGTTTATTAAAGATAAGTGCCCATAATCACCCTAATAATAATCTCTCTTGGCCCAAGGGGCATTGTGAGGCCGCCAGCCTGGTGGGGCTAAATAAACATGTTTCACTGCCCCCGAGGTGCCAGAGGCTGACACTACAGAGGAATTGTACCACACAATGTGAGATTTCACGGAAGAGAAAAAGAACATGCCTCCGATGTAATTGTGGCATTTAAGGGCCATGTGCTATCTTTTACCTGTGACAGCAACAAGGTATAGCTGGGTTTGCGATCAGTTTAGGTTGCAAAGAACACAGCTGTATCGTACCAAGAATATGTTTTAATACTAAGTTAATTCTCTGGCTGTGTGAATTAGTAACACTGGTCAAACAATAAAGCCTGTTTTTTCATACTACATGGTGAGTAGATGCTAATCTGTAATCTGATTCTTGGATTCGGTGGAAACTTTTAAAACACAGTTGAAAACTCTTTTATTTAAATAAGCTTTTAGTTAGACTGTAGGGTGGTGAAGCCGGTCTGACGTGTATTTCTGTTTGTTTATGTGATTTTGTTTGGTTATTTATTTGTGTTATGTGCTGTCATGTATTTACTATTGCTGTGTACAGTATTTCTGTATTCTGTATTCACAACTGTATTTCCCTACAGTTGTGAAGCACTTTGTGATTTTTATCTGTAAAATGTGCTATATAAATATATTTTACTTGCTTACTAACTAATCTCAATGCCCATGGGGTGAAGAACATACAATCTTCTTTTTAAACATTGATGATGAACCCTGATTTCTGGTATGGATTTCTGCAGTGTCCGACTTTTTCGTTACTAAATCACTTGAAACCGAATATGTGCCTAATTAAACCCTTCCACACACACACGCACACGCGTGCACGCGTGCACGCACACACACACACACACACAGAGTAATTCTACTGAATCAATAATACAGTGAACTTTGGAGCGCTGTGATATGGATGTGTTTGAGTTAGATGATAGCTTTCAGGAAAACCCAACAATGAGGTTGTGTGCTGACACACCCTCCCATCCAGTGATAAGGGTTATAAGTAGCATTGGGACACTGAGTCCAGCATAAGAGCAAGTAGTAGCTGTTTATATTGTTCCTGCAGATCAGTTCTTTTTCATTGTCTTCAGGAAGACATGTCATCTAGTTACTTTATGCTACTACTGTACAGCAAGTAATGCAATTACCTGTTACAATTACAATGCGTTTGCCCATCACTGCGGGCAAAGAGGATTCCTTATCTCATGAGGTGCGCACTTCACATGAGAGTATACTCATATCTCCTAAGCCTTTAATCAGGCCACACTGTCAAAGGGTTATTTTAAGACCTGGCAGAACCTCTGGGCTGCTCCTCTCTGGATGAACCAAGATGAAAGCCAGACCCTCCGACACGACGCAGAGACAGAAAACGAGTTCATCACTGTAATTAGGCCTCTTTCTATCAACCTGTCTGTCTCTCTCTCGCTCTCTCTCTCTGTCTCTCTCTCCCATCCCCCTGTTCTAGTGTCTTCAACAGCCATAATGGCCATGCATTACTCCAGTAATAAAGGGCTTTTAGCGAGGCAGAACGCCCACACTCCCATCTGCTGCCTCATGGTACAGTCGTCCACAAAGGCCCGGGTGGGAAACCAGCTCCCCCAGGCCACGGAGGAGATAGATTGTGCTGATCAAGCGCCCCGTGGCACACTCTGAGGTGGGAGGGACGGGGGTTTCTGGGGGGTGTGAGAGACAGTTTACCACCGTGTACATTAATCACTGTCACAGAGAAAGTGGCCAAGTGTACGGACCACCATGCCTTGTCGTGGAGCATAATGAGCAGTGACTCAGCCCTCTCTGACCCTCTGGAGCAGTAATGAGGGCAGGGTAGAAAGGATTAACGTAAACAAAGGCTAGTTACACACTGCGCTTCTCATTTCGACCACATGCATTTACGTTGTACGTGTTTCCTGTTGTGGGGGTTGACGGCTAGCCTGACCAATCAGAGGCACTGTAATCTCCATCAAATGAGTTTTAAACTACAGTATGGATTAACGCTAGCTCTCTGCCAAAGGAGCCAAATCTGAGCAATAATGCCACAGTATATTCAATGCGTTAAGATTTAAGCATTGCCCTGTATTTCTATAATATACACTGACAAGTCATTGTTATTGTTTTGCAGTCATACTGTATGCTGGAAACATGTTGGGTTTTGTGTTGTCGCCTCCGTAAAGGCCTGTCACATAGCATTGGCATATAAAGTTGAATTGTTTTCAGTATATCAGAATACAGATCTAGCCGTAACAACAAATCTAAAATCCCAATGGGCACTGTGGACATTTTTTTTTGTTATTCATGAGAAAAATTAATGTTATTGACTAGGATTTCACACATTCTTTGTTTTTTTGTAGGAGCCAAAGAGAGTAGATGAAGTTGGGAGGCACCTCATAATTTTATTCGGTCAACTTGACAGGTGTTCTTGTGTTCAATAGTTGAACCATGTTTTTTCACCTCATTAATAGGTATAGAAACTCGTAATCTTGAAGTAAAAGATAAAACTCATTAGTGAAGTCTATGCAGTTGCCATAGGGCTAAACTCACATCAAATTTTGAAATTGAGCTACAGGATAGCAAATCATGTAGCACTGTTTTTTTTGTTTTTTTTGCTTTATAGTCATGGCTGCCTTCCACATTAAAATGAAGCATCTTTGACATTATTCATTACAGCAAAGTTAATCAGATACTCCATTACTCATAATTTTCCCGCTGTAGCAGTCAAATCATTAACCAGATCAGTTGCCACATTATGTATTCAAATGACACAATATATCGCTTTCTGTCCTATTCGAACATGGTGTTAAATACCATGTCAGTCCGGGCACACTGAATATGAGCTTATCCTCATAACGAGACCATTTACTTACTCTTTAATATACTATAACGAAAGTGGAAGCTTGTTTTTCTATGGTCTCTCAATGGTGGAGAAAAGGGGAAAAAGAGATGGACTGCAGGATATACAGTAGCTTTCCATTATGCTGTACCAAATTGTGATGGTAATATTATCATTCTGTTACTGCACATTTGGGCCATGCAAGCTTTATTATCCATGACCTGTATTTGACTGAAACAGTGGACAGTTTTTACTATTGCATGTCCCATGTGTATTTGGTCTAGTCAGATTGCTAATCTTGACATGACTCACATTTACATCCCAATGTTGTTTGCCCTCCTTGTATGACAGTGAAATGTAAACACAGCGTGGATTTGTCTGGAGATAGAAGCTATGATATTTCAAAGCTAAAGGGCTATCTTTGGCCAAGGAGAATCTACAGCCTCTTAAATGCAACAACTTTGGGAAAATATTACCCTTAATAACGGATACAATCATTACTGATGCAAAAAACCATAGCAATTTAGTGCTCTGTTGTCTGTGATGCAGAGGGTTTACTTGATAGCTCACAAGGTTATCATGTGATTACTGTACCAGGAGAGACGAGGCAGGCTGCCAGTCCAGAGGAACAAGAAAAAGACATTTAGGATAATATTAAGGGCTCCTGGTCTCTGCTGTGGTATAGTGAGATCATCCACGCAGACTTTTCCAGCCCCCACTGGACCCGGTCCAGGATAAGCATCTGATAGCATGAGATGGTATTGAGCATATGTGAATCTGAATAGGAAGCCGTTTGTTTGTTTTGTTGGGTTCAATGGCATCACATTGTGCAGAATATTTCAGACAAACCTGTTCTAATCTTCGAATCTGTCGATGGAAAATCTATTTCAGTGCTTGAAAAAAATGCCTGCATCACTAGTTTTGCAACTTTAACAAAATATACGGATGGCTGATCTACAGGCACATTACTTATGGATAAAAATAGAAACCGTGCAGGTATGCTCCATGACGACTGACATCCCCAGGAGGAAACAAGGCCATTTCTCAAGGACAAACCCGAAAGGATTTGTGTGTGTCCTCGGCACCTTGGGTTAATGAAGCTGCTGTCTCCAGCCTTTTGTCACGAGAGGCAGGGCGTTATTATCTACCAATCCCCCAGGTAAACCGAGGTGTCCCTGTGCTGGAGGTGTAGGTTGTTTAAGGTTGGCATATTCCGTCTTCCTCCCTTAAATGTGTTGCTATAGTATCAAATTAGACTCTGGTGTCTTGTTATTTTCCCCCTAACCAACTAGAGCATTTAAAAAGAACCAGGCAAGCTGGAAATTTAGTTGAATATGCATAAACTAATGACTCAATGATGCTACAAGCAGTTGCATAATATTTCTGAATATGTAGCTGAACATCTGCTTCTATAACATGTTCCTCCACCATCTGTTAAGCACTGCCTGTAAGCACCAGCCAGATATGTAATATTATATAGCATGATAAATATTATAAACTTGTAAAACACTATTCTCAATTACACTTCCAGAGCCAACACCTAGTAATTTCAATTTACAGGAAAAAAGTAATCTGCTTTAACTTTAAGAGCGAGAACATTAAAGGTTGGGTTAGTTATTCAAATCTAATACACCTTTTGTCAAATTCAGCAAATATCTCCTCATGGTCTGCTAGCTGTCTATTCTGTTTATGCACCGAAATGAATCCAGTGTTCCCACAAAGCTTTGGCTGTGTAAAATGGCAAAACAAACTATCCCAGGTTAGAAGAATGAACTAACTAGCAAAGAACACACAAGAATGCAGATAATTTGGACCATGCTATATGCGTTTGTGGCTGCATACAGCATGCTGCGGGATAGAACACCCCTCGGCCTCTATGTCCTTTTACGTAAATAGCCTAGTGTTCTGCACGGCCTCTCGCTGTGCACTAATGCTTTCTTCCTCCCTTTTGTTTATGATCCACAGAGCCAAGTCCTCCAGCTTTCGACCTGAACTATCAGTGTGCTGTGGACGAGGTGGAGGTGGGGAGGGGAGGTGCTGGGGGGACATGGAACGCACGCCGGTGTGGTTACTCAAGACACTTGTCCTTGACATCCCAATGCTATGTGTCCAGTGCAGCACGTTATGAATTATGACGACGGCTGCGTCGTTGACTCAGGAAAGTGGTTTCTCCCCCGTACATCAATGAGCCCGTTGCACAATGTAATGAAGAGGGCTTCTGAGTGTCAGCTGTGCCCAGGCTCCGCCAGTGGGAAATGAGCATCTTAACCCTGTGAGAGATAACACATCCAAGATAGCAGGTGGGGGAATCTAGAGGTCCAGAAGAGGCTGCCCCCCTTCCCCCCTTCCCTCCTGGAGCCATGCAGTCAGAGGAGCTGTTCAGCAGGAAGCTCAAAGCCCTAAATGGGGGCACGGGACCGCCACCCTCCAGCGGCCAGGGGAAGAGCGAAGCCGGGGGGAAATCCAACGGCACCCCGGCCATGCCCAAGATGGGCGTCAGGGCCAGGGCGACGGAGTGGCCGCCCAGGAAAGACGGCTGGGACGGACGGCCCTCACCCAACTACCAAAGCGTGGTCCCGGCCTTCCAGAACGGCCAGCAGGAGCAGGCAGTGGAGCTACTGGAGCAGGAAGAGGAGTACTCCGACGGCCAGTACACCCTAAGCGAGCTGCTCAGCCACTCCCCTCTCAAGGGGCTCCACCCTATCCGGCAGCGCAGCAACAGCGACGTCACCATCAGCGACATAGACTCCGAGGACGTGGTGGACCAGAGCGCCGTCAACCCCAACACGGGCGCTTCGTTGCACCGTGAGTACGGCAGCACGTCCTCCATCGACCGCCAGGGTCTGGGCGGCGACGGCTTCTTCACCATGCTCAGGGGCTACCGCGTGGACGTGCCGGAACCCCGCAGCGCGCCCCCGCTGGGGTTCCCCGAGCTCCTGCGCTACGACACCGCCCTGTCGCCCAGTCTGCAGACGGCCGCCCAGATCGCCCGGGGCGAGATCGTGCAGGTGGCGGGCTACGACTACATCGACGGCGCCCTCCTCTACGGCCGGGAGACGGAGAAGTCCTTCATGCGACGCCTCAAGTCGGAGTCCTCGGAGACGTCCCTGTTCCGGAAGCTGCGCACCATCAAGAGCGAGAGCGACGCCCTGCGGCTCTCCGTGGAGGAGGACCGGCGGCCGCTCAGCTTCCAGAAGTGCTTCGCCCACTACGACGTCCAGAGCGTCCTGTTCAACATCAGCGAGGCGGTGTCCAGCAGGGCTAACCTGAGCCAGAGGAAGAACACCACCACCGGAGCATCGGCCGCTTCCGCCGGAGGCGCAGGCGGTTCCTCAGTCTCGGACGCAGGGGTAGCGGTCTGCAGCGGCAGCGTGAACGCCCCCGTGTTTGAGTCTCCGCTGGGCAGCAGGGAGGACCTGAACCCCAAGGAGAACCTGTACGTGGACGAGGGCGACGGGAAGAGCAACTACCTGGTGCTGGGCTGCCCGCACTTCCGCAACGAGATCGGGGGCGAGGGCGAGCGGAGGATTTCCCTCTCCAGAGCCAACAGCCCCAGCTACACTGGTGGCGGGGAGAGCTGCTCCTTCGAGTCCTCCCTGAGCTCCCATTGCACCAACGCTGGGGTCTCTGTGCTAGAGGTGCCTCGCGAGAACCAGCCCATCCACAGAGAGAAGGTGAAGCGCTACATTATTGAGCACATCGATCTCGGAGCGTACTACTACCACAAGTACTTCTACGGGAAAGGTAAGGCATTTGAAAGCTTGTTATTTTCTGTACACTGGGTGAGGGGGGTGTTATGAAGGTAGCTTAGTCTCCAGGCCGGATTATAACTCTGAGGAGGTGCAGGTCTCGGCTAAGAAACGTCAGATATCCGTGAAGGCCCAGTTCTTGCCGGGGACCACTGATACTGAAGGGTCCAGAACAATAGCTCACTTGTTCTGGTTGTGAGCTTTACTTCCTCGTGAGAGGGGAGGGGTCACAATATTGTCTCGGACCGTACAGAGGCGCTGTGATTAGTCATGTGAGCACGGAGAGGTGAACCGGAGGGTGTTTGTGTGTTGCAGCTGTCAGAAGGGCGGGAGGGGGTTTGTGTGTGTGTGTGAGAGAACCCCTAGCGTGGAACTAGCAGGTCAGCAAAACCACGGGGCAAAGGTCCCAGCACGGCTCATTAAAACACCTTGGTGTCTGACATTGGAAATACCTCGCTGGCCCCCCGACCCATCCAAACATAATGCACGTCTGGTACGCTCGCTGTCTGCGGATGTGCTGCTCTCAGCGTATTGGATTACCCATTCATAAGCGTTCTCCCTCACAACAAGGTCCAGCTGCTTCACCTTTCACATGCGTGAGAGATGATGTGTGAACGTCACCAGAAGGGTAAGAGAGCGGTGGTGGGACTGCGTGCGGAGGATCACTGGAGGCTGAGAATGAGCCAATTACTGATCTGCTCTGTTTACATGGGAGCGTGTTGCTGAGCTAGCTCTACCGGGGGGAACCAATAATCACTTTGCTGTGTAATTGGACCTCACTTTTTCCCTTCCGACTGAAACAAAATGTGATTTTCAATTTGGCAGATTTTTTCAAATGTTTCCTGTGATGGCTGGTTTACATTAAATTATTAATCCAGTTCTGTTTACTACGCGATATGAAGTGACGAATGACAATATGTTTTTTTTCCAAATCCTTTTGCTGAAGACGTTTTTGTTGTTTCACTGTGAATGTGCATTTAGCCCTTGATATTTTTTATCATCGCAGGGTCTTTCATTGAGGAGACAGGCATGTCGTCACCTTGGCTTCACTACACTCATAAGACAGCTCTCTCACACACACACACACACACACATACACAAAGTGTACAAACAAGACAGTGCGTCGCCACTTTAGAAAGGCTTTTTTCGCCCTGAGCTGAACATTGATCCTATTGATTGCCTGAAGCCTTCCACCCTGTGGCTGGTACTGTCCCTAGGCTGCCGTGATGGAGTCAGAGTGATATCACAGCAATATCCACTCCCACGGAAACAGCAATATCAGAGCAATATCTACACCCACAAGAAAGCACTCTTCGTTGGCAGATTAAAGGTGCGCTCCCTGATTGCGTTATAACACTGCCAGAAACCTCAAATAAAGGGTGTGGATTTTAAACCAAAACAGCTGACTTATTATAAAGCTGGTTGTGACCCCAAGGGCAATAATGGACACACATTTAGTAGGCTACCTTTTCATGTGCTGTACTGTAGGTCACATAGGGCAATAGACTTGATGGGTGTCTGTGATAGCCAAATATGTACACAGTGAGGGCATGCTTGATTACTATTGAGAATTGCATTTTGGAGGCAATTACATTTACACTGGAAGCATTCCCTTTCAAGTGATAACAAGTCAGGAGAGAAGGAACAGTGCTAGCACTCAACATGACAGTTGTTTAAATCCATTTGGCAGTCCGTCTGTAGAAATGTGTTGGCTTCAGCTTCTATACATTCCATTGTCTGTTTGTTAGGCAGCAGTATGCTTATAGGCATGTTGCTATGTGGTCTATAGTGTCCCACCACCATGTTAATTTTGGTCCAAAGACCCACCTTGAATTCCCCAAATACTTCTTCTATATTCGCCTTGTACTGCACATATATTATTCATCTCTACATGCCCCCTGTCCTAAAGCTGACATCCTCAAGATAAGAATCAGTGTGCCTATAGCCTGCTCTAGAAACCTCTTAAGAGCTTTGTCCTGGTGCTTTGATTCAGGGTTTTCCTTTGTTGTCTTCCCAATCCTGTTGTTCCTCGTGGGATTTACCCTGGATTAGGGGCTGTTTGCTTAAGGGAATGCTCTGTGTCCCATGGCTAGTCTACCCCACACTCCTCCAACATCCCTCCACTCCAGTCTTGCTTAGTTTTTCTCGGAGCAAAGCCAATAGCACGTGTATTGTGTCCGTATAGTTTAGTCAAATGGCTGCATGTGTGCTGGTGTAAATGGATAACACACTTTGTGTGGTACTTTTCAGATAACAGCGTTATACATTTCTAAACACGTACACCTATATTTTTATTGTGCATCATAAACACAGCACATACTCTTACGTAATACCCATCCGTGTTTTCATGTTGAGGCACTTGGCAATAAAATGCTCTCTCATACTGATTAGAAAGTCTAAATCATAAATGATAGGCGGTTTCTTTTGTCTTTGATCTTGAAAAGCGAGGCTCACAGGAGAGTTTTCTCATAACAAAGACAATGGGGTCAGAATGGTGTTTGAGAGAAAAAGGGACGGGGGGGGGCTTTACATCTCTGTCGGTGTCCTGCTGCTCTCTAATCCATGATCCAAGGAATGTGCCAGTGGACAGGTTCAGCTGAGCTCCCATAATGCAATGCAGTATACCAGCAAGCAGTGACACGTGTCTAATAGGCGCATAGACAAGAAGATGCTGTTTTGTATTCTACAGGGTTTGTCCATTGCTATGACGTGTTAGAAGAAGCTCACAGCTTTAACCAAACTTCTCAGTGGAGGCAACATCATGTCACACACGCAGTATTATGCTTGTCTGCTTGATCCTGTGTTGCCTCCTTGTGCTGCTGACAGAACATCAGAACTATTTTGGTGTGGATGACATCCTGGGCCCGGTGGCAGTCAGCATTCGCAGGGAGAAGTTGGACGAGGGGAGGGAAAAAGAAGGAATGCAGTTTAACTACCGGGTCACCTTCAGAACCAGCCAAGTAAGTATGATGCATTGTGCATATCTCTCTGATCTGGACACATTAAAATGAAACGGCAATTATTTTGATTTGAGCTCATTCTTGTAATTCACCGTTTCTCCGCTATGTTTTCATGTTAATTATTACATTCAGCCCTAGAGAATAACTTAATAAATCACCAAACACTCCACATTTTGGCATTAGAGGAAGTCACTGCAGTATTGCGATCATTCAAGCAAAGCAAGAGGTCACAAGTATTCCAAACGGTCCTCAAACAAACAAGAACAACACGCGTAGGGATGTTATTTAAGTATATCTCCTCCACTCCCAAATATGCCCCAAGCTTCTAATGTGGCCAGTGATTTTTGAGCCAGTTTGTGCTCAGTCATGTAAACTCTGATGCCGTTTAAGAGATCCAGTCTTATTGGGCAGAAATGCATCCGTCCGTCTACAAATAGACAGACCCATCACCCATACTGTACATACACAGCCTTTCATGTATAGAGCACTTGCATTGATTGATGCTGTGTGGTCTCGTGCTGTGAATAATTCAGGTGTGACAGATGCTACAGGCAGGTAAATGTCACTGATATCAGAAGGCATTTTTTCGGCTGGAGCACCGGTCCCTAGACACCACAATGTATCTGGGTCACATAGCCTTCACAGTAGTACACAGACAATGGTATAACGAACTCATGTGTACTCTTACTGTAGCATGTAGGCTCATATCTCTCTCTCTCTCTCTTTCTGGATCTTTCTCTCTTTCTTTCTCTTTGTCTCCCTCTCTCTCTCTCTTTCTCTCAAATATTCAAAGTAATCTGCCTTTCACAGCCCGTCAGACAGACCATTGACTGCCACTGTAGCGTCCATGCCCACAGGCTTTGCAGATGGACTACAAAATAGAATTTATTTCTGTAAACGTGCCCACAGTGTGCAGGGGGGGGGGTTTACAGAGTGGGTGTTGAAGCTGCTCAGGTCAGCTTTTACTGTTACAGTAATTGTGTGAGCTGTACAACACTACTTAACATCCAGTGAACATTTAGTCCATATAAATATTGTAGCAGGCAAGTCCATTATGTTGCCCACCGGGCCCAGTAATGGCCGTTGGCCTAAATAATACAGCATAATATAATAGCATGTTACGACTGTTATGCCACCACTAACACATTGTCCTGCTGTTTACGATGAATGAATCAGAAAGGGATGATAGTGTGTGTACAGTACAGGCAACATATACTGTGAACAGTAGAGTTAAGTTAAGGCTGAATTGATCGAACTGAATTGAACAGTGTAGTTAACTGATTTGATCCATCTGTTCTATTTGTCCAGCTGACCACGCTCCGCGGTGCCATCCTAGAGGATGCTGTCCCGTCGACCGCAAGGCACGGGACGGCCCGAGGACTGCCACTGAAGGAGGTGCTGGAATACGTGATCCCCGAGCTCAACATCCAATGCTTGAGGCTGGCCCTCAATTCCCCCAAGGTCCCAGAGCAGCTCCTCAAGCTGGACGAGCAGGGCGTGAGTATAAGTAGTACTGCCTTGCTTAAGTGCCATGTTCATATTTCAAGCCACTGTCACTTTTTGCACGTTCACAATGTGCTGTATGTGTGAAGGGAAACTATATGTATGGACATGGAGACATTTGCATGGGCTGTAGCAGCCTATTCTAGTGGAGAGAGAGCTAGCAGGATCTCTGTACAGTATGATGAGCATTGGCTTCCAGGTGGAGGCAAAGGGCAGCCAATATTACACTTAAATATAATCAATGAGAATCCCAGTCTCGGAGAGGCCAGCATTGATTTCACTCACACATGTATTTCTGCAATAAGTAGACAAGGTCTGGAGTCACACTCCATTGACAATGTATTTAATCTACAGTAGGAGTAAGTTATTTGGAATTCTCCATTGCATCTTGAATCTATTTGTGTGAGCTTAACATTAGGGTTTTTGATGTTAGGACCAGTCTATGTTTGTATAGCCTTCAAATGGAAAAGCTTTTTATTTATTTTTTGTTTTAAAATGAAACAGTATTATATGGAACATCTAGTTGCATAGAGCTTTCCAACTTGTAAGCGTAGTTGTAATCGTTTGGAGCTCATGTCCTAATGGCATGGAACAGGTTCCTAATGGGTGAAATCATCATGTCTCTCTTGTACCTTAAATTGACATTGACTAAAGCATAGTCAATACAATTGTAATACCAGGGGATAAATGACTTCCCAAAACACCCCCCAAAGCCAATTATCTCTATTCATCAGGTTCTCATGTCAGTACCAAGTGTATTTGGTCGATATTGAAAGGGCTAGTTGGTTCATAACAGACGCTAATGGGTCTCTCAATAGTGGACACTTGGATATAAATTGTGAGTTATATACCGGCCCTGAAATGCATTTTAGTGGGGGTCTTAAAGCTCGCCAAAACTTCACACAAACCTTAAACAAATGGTTTACATATTGACATCAGTATTTTTGCATAAATTTGATTTTAATAATGTTTTCGGTTTAATGACTGTGCCTCAAATGCAAATCTCAAGCACTGTTTACTGATAAATGTAATATTTGGCAGAGATGGACATTTGTCATCCGTCTAATCTTTGTGTTGCTGTACAAGGTTAAGAGTTGATACATAATGATATTTGATGTTGCTATATGATACTAAGAAAACAACAGAGCCCTCCTAGACATGAAGAACCTAAGGGATTATGCATGCATGTTCTTTAAGCATGCACCTGTGTATGCCAAGATATTTTCTCTATCCTGGGAAGAGAAAGGCCCCTTGTTGTACGTGGCAGCTTTCACTGTGTGCTGTATTATAGCTGTCTTCACAGTTGTACATATTTGCAGAAAGAATATGCCTGACAGCGGTGTGGTAGATTGAGTTGCGATGTTCACAGGCTGTAACAAAATAGCAGAACATATGTGGATGTATTTGAGATTTCCGATTACATTGAGCATTCTTAGATGATCTGGGGAAAGCATTAGACACCTAATCTGATTTGGAGATGTGATTTCTGGATGGTGGGAAACCTCAATGTGATCGCTGAAAGGCAATCACTGATGGGAAATCTATTGTTCTCAGCAAACAACATTTTTAGAATTGGCACACTGCATATGAAGTCATAGACATTCATGATTGTGTATAAGATTATATGGAGAAGATGGACATTAACCTGATATAGCATTGTTCTATTCCACATGTTCAGGGAATTAGTCCAGCCACTTATTGAGGCTATTACTGCATAGGTAGCAATTGATGCATTTTCCCCTAAAAAAGACGTCACAATTAACGGCTGTGGAAAAAGCAAGCCCCGATGGAAGTCTGCATTCGGGGGCCATGCTTTGCCCTCGGGATGTGTAATGCATATCGGCCACTAAAGTGGAAGCAGGGGGAGTGGAACAACCTCAAGAAAACACCCTGCCTCAGGTGTGGCTCTGAGTGAGTGGGGGGGGGGGGGGGGGGGGGGGGGGGGGGGGGGGG
>JAODUK010071164.1:0-16446 GCA_027564635.1 Typhlichthys eigenmanni
ATAATAATATAATAATATATATATATATATATATATATATATTAAATTATATTATTGTTATAACAAAGGAATACATAAAAATGTATATTTATATGCATAAAACTTTAAATAATGGAGTGCCTTCATTTCTTGTTACACTCTTGTGCCAGTCTATATTATGTGAAAGTCGTACTGCTGCACAGTGGACCCAGGTGTCACAGCATGCAGTTTTTTATGCAAAAAGGCATTGTATGCATTTTTGGTGCATTGTCTAGCCATTTGGCTAGACAATGCAATGAGCAAAGTGTTTTAGTCAAGTATAAATATAAGCCGTAAGTAAATAGTTTGAAGCGAGTCATTTTGTAATGACGGAAGTGCATTTATGTACAGTATATTGTATATTAATAGTATAGTGTATATTGTCGGTAGTGTAACCTAATGCACAGTATGTATTGCTTGGGAGATACATGTAACAGAAGGCCAGAGATCAATAAATAGTTTTGCTCACATGATAGGTATGATTTATGATCCACAAGCATTGGGAGGTCTGTGCCATTATTACCTAAAGGTCCCTATTTGTCCTGTTAATTCATAGGATGTTACAATATATCACTAGACCAATCAAACCTCTAGTGCATTCACAGCCTTAATAAAAGTGAAATCACTAGCTCACAATGTGTGGACATGAAGACTATGGTGCTCCATATTGCCAGTTAGCAGGACTCCCTGATGGGGGCTGGAAATAGCTCTGCTATATTAATGAACAGTTTGATAGGCATTATGTATGGGAGAGTGGTATGCCTGCACACACAGCACTTTATGCCCAGTAAAGGCAGTCACATTCCCTAAGTAAGAAAAAATGATTGAATGTCATTGAGTGTTATAGTGTGATAGTGATATAGAGGGGTGGTCCAGCCTGGTGGTATAGTGAGTGATGATGCCATTTGATCTTGCACAAGCCACACAAAAGTTCTAAGGAGATTTATTAGTCTAAACTCTGATGTGATTCAGGGACGTAGAGGAGATTGTCATAGGCTGGCCACCATTCTCAAACTAGCACTATTACATCCTATTATATAGGGGTTATGAGAATGGACTGTTAATTATCGATACAAATCTCAGTTTCTCAAATGCTCAGGCCTATTTAACCCTGTTAAATACCACACTGACTGCAATTTTAAAATACTTTCACAAAGAAACTGGCATAAATAATATATTGTTAAATGTATTGCTGAAAGTTAAGTATTTACAGTGATAAAATGGCACCAAATACGAGAACCTTGATTGACCACATCAAATTCTGCATACTGTAAGTGAGCTTAAATGTCTCAAACATGGTAAAGCTCAAATATATAAAGAAATGAGACTTAGTAATAATAATACTACAATATTTGTGTCAATGCCCATTAAAGGCAGTGGGTTTAATGGGTAAGTATTTCAAAGCTCCCTGCTCATGTTGGTTGAATTTAAAATAGTTACAGCCTTAACCACTTCATCCCTAGCTTTTTTTGTTTTTGAACATTTTACTGCAGTTTTTTCCTTTTTAGTGTATGTGCAGCATGTCTATTTTGCTTTCTTTGTAGCACACTTTTTTTTCATGTGTTTAGCGACGAATGCTAAAGTCCCCTTCGGAGGGTACGTTAAGGATGAACAGGTTTTAACTAACTGTGTTCATTTAAATGTTTTACCCTCAAAACTATATTGCAGGCTACTGTTTTGTTGTTGCTTTTTTACTTTGAATTGTTTAGTTGTTTATGAGACTGTGACCTATAAAATATGTAATTTATATATTGTTTTAAGTCGTCTTTTTTGGTTCTTACAATAGGATATACAAATGTATACCATTAATCATTAGTGCATATTCAGGGTCAAAAGTAAAAGTTTTCATTAATCAAATTGCAATAAATTCATTATGCACAGGTTACAGAAATGTGTAATACTAATTTCGTACACAGGGTAAAAATTGGATTAGATTTCTATATTGAGATGCCACACTTTCTGGCATACAGTACAGCTATAAAAATGAAGTTATATTTTCATCTATTGAGAATCCTCAAAACAAAAATATATCTTCTTAGAGTAATTTGTTTTCTTTCATGGAAACGGTTATCCTAAGGAATTTAATTTAGTAACTTGAACCATTTCAGTAAAATATAATTTTGAGGGAGACAAATAATATTTGATATTTTACATGTGTAAAACCTTTTCTCATTAGCTATTATGAAAGATCAGAATAGTCTAAAAGCTTATTTAAAATAGCAAGGAGGGGGATTTGCAAGCCACTTAACAATACTTGTCATACATTATTGCCTGATCTGTGAAATTTATAATTTCCATAGGGACAGGCTGATGCCTATGAGATTAATGTCCGTAACTTTGTTTATATGCCCACTAAATTCATGTTAGCCTTATGCCCTAACTACATTTTATTTAGGTGTCCTCAAACCAAATAGAGATGTTTACTTGCAAACATAACTAATTTATAACAATAACATTTTCTGCAGTTTCTGCAAACTCAAGCTTTCTAATTGCCAGTGTCATGAAACATTACATGCACATATGATAAAACTTTTTTTTTTAAATTATAATTAGCTTCTTTTTTAATAAGAACATGTATAAAAACTGTTACCCACAAGGGGTTTTCGCATCAGGAGGATCAGGTTAAGGGGGTGTTGTTTGTTTCCATGTGAAAATGTAGTCTGTACAGCCATTTGAGACTGCAATGTGATTAAGGGCTATATAAATAAAATTGACTTGATTTGACATAATTTGGTGACATAAACTACTGTATGGTGATGATAGTTTGCATAATATATTTATTTTTCTGTCTGGTATACACATTTCTCTAATCACAAACCAGTGTAACCTTGGAGATGAATATAATAATGCATAAAGCTTTACCTTTGAAAAACCACTGTCATTGATTTATGCCCAAGGGACATTATACTGTTGCATTTCCAGCTCAGACGCATTTAAGAACAAAAACATGAATATCCTCTGTACTCATGGAAGACAAAGATTCTTGAAATTAATATGAGTTTAGGAGATCTTCAGGAACCTGATCTTCAATTGTGAAAGTACCTCAAAAGACACATTAAAGAAAGATATACTAATATGTTATTTGAATAGTAATTTTAAAAAGCTATGGTAACTCACAATTCTTGGTCTTCACCTTATTTTCGGTTTATCTTAAATTATCCAAAAACGTTTGATGATGTCTTAATGTTTCAGATATTGAGTTCAGACATTAATTTATTTTGTGTGAGTGTATGTTTTGTATTGCTGTTTTGTATTTTCTAGATAACTTTTAATGGCATGGCATTCAGGGAAGTATGGTTCTCTTAGGCTGAGCTCCGTAGGCTTTCTGGCTGAACAGCACCAATACATGCACGTGTCCACAGTCACCTGGATGCACCACGAAGAATTATTACGCTAATGCTCACACTGAAAACAGCTATGCAGCTGTAATGTGTTTATACCATTGTTTTCTTGTATTCCAGCAGGTCATTCACCTGCCGCTAAAATAAGAAAAAGCCTGATTGAAATGTTTTCACACCTCACACCCAATGCCTGGCAACAAGAGGCTCAGTGCTCAAAATAGGCTGCCTGCTAGCTGTAATATTCATGCATTTTCAAAATTAAGACGTTTTCAGCAATTGCACTTGTGTTTTTTAAAATGTGACAAAATAAAATAAAGATTTGTAATCAATGGTTGTTCAAGCAGATTTACAGAGTGTACAGTTTATTTCATATTATTTTTGTTATTTGCTGTTGTTATTCAGCTGTATACAGTTTATTGCATGCAACAGCAGTCAAGGTTGTGTCTCAGTATAGATCTCTGTCCTGTGCCATTCTTTAGCATGCCAATCTTGTACCAGACAACACCCTCTTCCAAATAAACTCTTGCGCCTGGTATCAACTGACCATTCAGACTGACACACTAGTTGACTTGATCAGCCATGGCCAAAGTGGTGCTTAAGCATCGATCTGAATGCCCTCAGGTACCAAAAGAATTAATTTAGTAGCAAGACATTTCTTATGCACAACTGACTGTGCTACTGGAGAGCAACTTTGCCCTGAAGTACATAGGAGCAGATGTGTAAGATGATTAGAATTTTACAATTCCATTGTAGCTTCTAGGCTAATGTAATGCAAGCAAATTCTGTCACAAACTGAAAAACTGAAGTTTTTCTGTTTAGAATTCAGCATCTGTTTAGAATCACTGAATGTACCAACATTATGTAAAATATAACTTATTATAATGTTACACTTGCAAAATGCATATGTCATGACTAATAATATACAATATGTCTGTAACATCTAAATGCATTTTTAGGTGATTAAACACATAATGTTTCAGTCACATATAGCAAGGTATACTGGGATTTATTATATTATTTTCCTTCCATTCTTTTCATTGAAAATTTTGTTTCTGGATCAGAAATTGCAAAAGTATTGCTTAAATTTAATTAATATTATAAGATCCATTTATACAAGAATGGTGAATAATTGTGTGATGTAAAATTACTACTAAATATACTGTTACTATGAACCTGAGCAAACCACATTTTGTACATAATTTTTATGTTGTTCTTCAAAAACATAAAAAATACCCGATATAAACAAGCAATTGTGTAACAAAATGTAATCCGAAAGGCATCTTTAAACCAAATATTCCTTCCCTTCCCTATTATACAGTTTAGGTTTCTAGCTGGTTCAACATCATTTGTTGTAGCACCAATATTGATTGAGTTGTCTAGCATGGTTGTAGTATTTTGCTGAAATACTCAATACTGAAAGGCACTAGATAATCACTATTGATCTACGATCATTTGTATCTCCAAATAAACAGAATTAATTATTTTCATTCTCAATTCTGCAGCAACAGAGTCAGTAGACAGCTTCTGATTTTAGCCAAAGCTTTGTTTTGCTGCATATCTTGACAGACAATAACTTTCTGAAAGTCCCTACCTGGAATAAACTCTGCATTCAGTTGTGGTGCCACTGAGCACAACAATCCCAGATGACACCCACATTTCACAAAATAAACTGGAAAATTAGATATTAAATAGTGTCACCCCGTGAGGGACACTGAATCAAACAGATATCAAAGGTACACCGCTAAGCCTTGTTACAGAATTCCACCTTTGCTATCAAACAGATTGTTTCTGACGGCACTGCAGCATATTCTCAGAGAGACAAAAGTCAAATCTCACGTATTAATTAACGGCAGTTTTTAAACTAACACATTTGCATATTGACCCACTGTACTGTAGCTATAGGAACATGTTTAGACAACAAAATAAAATAGATATAAAAAAATGTCCCTCCTTAAAGTTAAAAGCACAGAAAGTAGAAATATCAGTAGAACAACACCTTCCAGTGAGTGTGATAGTCCACAGTACTGTTGTCCAGTATGGGAAATGGACAGTTGATTGGGTCATGCATATTTACAGTGGTTGGATAAAGGGCTTCAAACAGCAATATAGCCAGCCACACATACTTTATGCCATATACATATTTTATACTCTCTCTTGTGGGAACAGATTTAAAGCTACTAAGCCAGGCCATTAACCTTGGGAGCTTGTATTTTCTGTGTTTGCGCATGTGTGTGCATGTGTGCATTTTTGGTTTACAGCTGGAATAAAGACACTTCCTCCACCCATAACTGGCATTCCCTAAAGCACAGAAACACCACCTGCTTCCCACTGGATAATACAATACTGAACAAAACCCTAAATATAGACAATTCAAAATTGACAGGCATATTTCCATCCATTACCATCGGCATTTCCTCCCACGCATGAACCTATTTACAACCATTACTTTTGTGTTTCAGGGATTTACAAAATGTGTTAATTACTCCTTATGGATGAGCTCTTGGTGAAATATGCTTGACTGTTGCCATTATCATCAAGCCAAACTAAA
This sequence comes from Typhlichthys eigenmanni, assembly GCA_027564635.1. Classification (NCBI taxonomy): domain Eukaryota; kingdom Metazoa; phylum Chordata; class Actinopteri; order Percopsiformes; family Amblyopsidae; genus Typhlichthys; species Typhlichthys eigenmanni. The sequence goes on from JAODUK010071164.1 coordinate 5,908, forward strand.
TCCCTTTTGTAAGTATGGTTTTCAGTGGCACGGTATAAACATGTATATGCAGTTGTTCCAAAGGATGTATTTAAATTTCTAGATTAGTCATTATGCAATTCACATAAAAGAAGAAGACTACTGATCTAGCTACAGTAGCTACGGTACTTGTAATGTCTTCTGCTGCTCACAATGCTGGCAGTACATCCTACATGCAGTATGCATTGCTGTTCACTGAAATGAATAATTGACACATATGATAAGTGAAAATGAATTGCAAACTCACACGAGAGCCTGTTGTCATCATGCTTAATGATTTATTAAAAGAAAGAAATGTTCATATAACACACAGGGTGGCCTGGTGAGTTTGGAAGAAGCTCAGACATTTTGCTCCAACACATTTTTCTACCCACCATCATGAGTAAACAAAAATATAGTAACATTATTTAAAGCAAGCCTTTAAGACGCTTTTGGTCAGACATCTCTTTTTTTCTCTTTTTTTTTCTCTTTTTTTATTAAAGCAGCCCTTTTCTTGATTAAATATGCATTGGCACAATTTTTCCATTTAAATAATTACATGCACAGGTCCAATTTATATAATATAGAATAGAATAGAATAGAATAGAATAGAATAGAATAGAACTCAATAAAAAAGTCTATAGCATTCCATATAGGAAGTAACTCATGAAAATATGTGCATGGTAGGACTAAAAATCAATATAGCTATCCTTTTAAAAGTATTAATATATATAATCAATATCAATTAAATCAAAGAGCTACTACAGTATACACCTGTACGGTTTCAAATGAATTTCATGTGGGCTCTTATAATTGTGCCAATCAGCAAAAGTAAATGTTAAGTACTAGTGAGTACAAGTTGCAGCTCTGTTTGGCTTTACAGGCAAAACTTGCCTTAAATGCTACTATTGTATGTGATGTGGATATGCTAAGATGTGTGGGTTTCATGTTTGTCAATATAATACAGTATGTACTAATGTTTTAACTCTGTATAGCATATGCTAAACATGTTTTATTGTTTTTGGTATAGTTTGTGTATGTTGTTGTTTTGTAACTCAGCAGCAATTTCAAATACGGTAGTGTAGTGTGTGCAGTGCCCCATTGTCTACAAAGAGAGTTCTTGGCAACTGGAAACAAAATGTTAATTCTGCTCAGATACATTTTATGATACACAGCCACAGTATGCCTTCAAGAGGGCTATACACCCGTGGTATTTGCGTTACCTTGGCTGATTACAACTTCTCATTGTGAAGTTAGGCAAATGCTGATGTGATGATGTCAGCAAAGCATATACCAATTCATCAGTCCTTCAATGATAAAAAGTGCAACATTGGTAATTGTGATTTTACATGTATTGAAAGAATGCATGCAACTTTGCAGATGATAAGAAATATATTAATACATATTTCTCAGTAGGCCTATATATCACACTATCACTTATAATAATGAATGTGTGGTAAAACCACAGAGAATAACATCAAAGCAAATGCCGGAATATTACTTAAACAAATGTGAAAATATGCATCAACAATTAGAGAATGGCGAAGAACTAGAGCCAGCCTCCAGCGGAAAATAGGCTTGTAGTGACCTCTTGTGATCATAATAAGAACTGGTGTGTGCAAATAAAAAATACTGTATGACTAATATAAGGAAATTAAATAAATAAATAAATAAATAAATAAATAAATAAATACATACATACATAAACTATATATACTAGTTTTACAGGGGATGGAATACTAAAAATCTATTTCGCTATCCTTTTAAAAATATTAATAAATATAATCAATATCAATTTAATCAAAGAGCTACTAAAGTATATACCTGTACTGTTTCAAATTAATTTCATTTGGGCTCTTATAATAGTGCCAATCGGCAAAAGTAAATTACATATAATGGTTTGCATATTTAGGTAGAAAGATTTCAGGTAGACATAATTCAGGTTGTCAACATTCACTATCCAGGTATAGCAGGAAAAGCAATGGATTTCCGATACAATTGTAACCAATGGAAGATGTTCCAATCGAGGCTGATAGCATGACACTGCTGATATTTTATTTGAACGGGTCTAGTGTTTGCTGCTCGGCACAGTTGGGGCGCAGGTGGTGGAGATACATCCCCCACAGTTTTATATGGACCTATATCACCACTTCCACTTTTGAGCTCTGGAGGTACCACCGGGACTTCCAGCACTCGATACCTTCCCGAGAGTGCTGCTAGGTCAGGTGCATTTTCACTGAGATACCAGTCAGAGTTCCGGAGGTCCCGGTGGACCCTGTTCATGTGTAGGGGTGTTTTTCCGATAGAGAGCAGTCTACAGCTTTTTTTTTTTTTTTTTTAAATGGGGAGATATTATCAAAATAACTTCAAAGTTAAGACCCTCTGCTCACAGTTTGGTCCAGGACGCCCCCCTTCCTCCTCCTCTGTAGATTATTAGGTTATTCTGAACCAGATGTGTTTTTTTTTTGGTCTAACTTCATCGAAGTTGTGACTAGGCAAAAGCATTCAAGCATTGTTTTTGTTTGTTTTTATTTAAGTCATAATTCAACACATCAAGACATTTGGAGGTGGACACTGTGGACAAGTGGCCATCCCAGACAGGGAACACAAGGATAATATCATGGAGTACATTTAGGTATCTTACTCCATTGAACTGCATGGCGTGGGGAGGCAGCAAAAGTGACTAACTGTGTTCAAGTCCTTCCTATAAACCCATAGGGGAAGAGACAGCCTCCAAGGCAAAGCCACAGTGCTGATAAGAAAACCTCTGATAGAGCTACAAGAGGGGACACTGTCAGAGTTCATGAAACTTATGCAATAGCATATACTACTAGCATCATAGTAGTATCAACGTTTTACATTAGTGTGTGTGTGCGTGTGTGCTTTTGTTTTTCACCATAGACTTCAGTGACTCATGTGCACTATGCAACACTGTGTGCACACTACTAACATGACACCACTACCACCTGTGCTGGGTAGTCAGATGGGCAGAGCAGAAGTAGCCTATGTGATATATTGATGTTGGTACGGGTATCTGCATTACTGGAGATGATTGCCAATTCATACTACAACAAGGCAGTCACAGCCTATTTTTGATGAATACACATCGCACATGAATGATTCATTGTTTCAATGTTCAGCAAATTCATCATCCAAGAGCAATTACTCTGCTCTTAAACAAATATATTTTATACCCATTGTCCAGTATGTTCGTTAGTTTGCACGAACTAGGCCTAGGCAGCTGTTTATGATATCGTGGGGTTATCTCATTTTCAGAAACATATCACAACACAATTTAGCTTTCAAAGAAAACTGCATAGCACTTATGTCCATTCAGGCCTATGCTGTATTATTGTGCAAAACGTTGTGTACATTTGGAATAATTAATATGACCCCTGCTGGTCACAAAAGGTATGGTCAACACAAATACAGAATACTAATATAAATACATGAATACAACTTTACACGTTTATATTATTATCTGTTATTATTTATTCAGATACATTGAACCAGTAAGCAAACCCAAACATTCATGACACAGTGATGTTAACCATTATTTCCAGGACATAATGAAATTAGAATAATAAGAAACCCTTCTAGTTCAAAGACATTTTTTGGGCATTGCTTACATTGTAGCGTGAGGGTGACACAAGTTAATGATTTACAAACAATTCTCAACATCAGTCACTATCATGTTCCCTTGCACACAAGCAGCATGCCATTATTAAGATGGCTTGCATTGTGACCGCATGAGGCAATGAGAACAGCTTGTGGAGTGCACTACACATATGCAGGCCCATCTTGTCCAGCTGAAACCCCAGGCGCTGTGAAATACGGCTTGCATGCACAATGAAAGGAACTCAGCAATGAAAAGAATTCGGCATTCAAAAGCTAGAACTCTCTGGAGCTAGAATGCTCGACACACAGCTGATACTTTATTGTGTGAAAGCTTGGACTTCTTATAATCATACTGCAGGTTATTTTTGGAGCTTTGCTTTATGCATGCACATATGCAAGTATATTGAGTGACTTCTTCTAATTTAATATACTGTATAATTATTAGTATAAAACAAACTGTACAAATAATATTAATGAACAGTCACATGCGTACACAAAATGCATTTGTAGACAGTGTAAACAAATAGTTTTTAATGCCAGCCAGAGACTTTGTAACAGCCGATGGAGATCCCTCTTGGGAACCATTTTCTTCAGTCATGGCACAGCCATTCCTGTGCCATATTTAGAAAATACCTTTCATGGTTACCTAATGCATCTTGTGGCACTATGACAAGGTTATTCTCTGCCCCATACATCATACAAAGCACGTATAGACCTCTTTGCAGTGCAGCTAAGAGTATGCATTATTGCATGTTTTTCAGATGTAGATTCATGAGTCAGAGATGTATTGGTCTCATGCTTATACTACAAGTACAAAAATGCAGTAAAATGTAGGCCTGTCCTATGTGTAAATACATTTTATGGTAAACCAAACAACCACAGTCGTTCTATACAGCAGGGAATTGTTTTGCTATTCAAATACCATTGGGATGATATGATCTGTTTGGCAAATATCTATTTGACTGACACAAGTGATAGTATAAACCAATTCATTTGATTGAGAAAGAGGGCATTGCTAGACAGTAGCAAGGGTTTTGCACAAAAAAGCTCTTGATTGTTTTCCTCTTGTGTGACGATTGGACTTGCGACATCTTTATTTTCTTCCATTGACATTACATTTGATGCAGAATGACCTGATATGTAACCTTTTCAATTGAACCTGCCAACTGTATGCTGTGACACAAAGTTGACCAATAGCAGCTAATACTTGGCACAGTATATCGGTTATTCATTGGATGGCTATTTCTTGGGCTTGCAGAAAAACATGAACAACCTTCTGAATACCTATATATTATGTTATTTGTTTGCAAATATTACCAAAAATGTTATCATTGGCCAAACAGAAACATATTTGCAAGGACATTTGTCATGGGGTGCAGTCCACAAAGTAAAAACATTGCATGTGTATTCCAGTATCTAAAGGTGGCAATATAATGCATAAGAATGGAACAAACAAACTGTGACCATCTGGAGGTGTTGAAAGCTGAATTAGCAGCGAGTGTCGCTAGAGGTGTCGTCATACACATGTCTGACCCCATCGAAGCATTGGATAGGTGACATCACCATCAATAATGAAGACGGCTCATTGATGACCATGGGGAGGGCTATACTGTATAAAAAGCAGAGCGGCTTGCACACATGCCCTAAAAAGATCAAAAAGATTAACTTGAATCCTACAAGAAAACAACTCCTATTGGACAATTGTGTCAAGACCCAAAAGAATTGTAAGTAACATCCTCACCTGTTGATAGCACTCTAGATTCAATTGTATGATTAAAGGTTATGCTAAGAAGTGTACACTGGTTATACACTGTCTCAACACTTAGTATGGTAATGAAGAGTTATTTAACTGATTTTATGTGGCAGGTCAGCAACATGTTTTCTATAAGATGCTTGGAGATGGTTATCTTGATACTCTGCCTCGTGAATTTGCACATACATGCAGCCCCACTGAGGTAAATTATTGTTACTTTGTATGTTTCACTTATTTGACTGCTCAATGAAATCATGTTGTGAATGCTTACTCCTTTAAACATTTCTGAATATAATATTTTAAGAGTAATTTATTATATTATACAATGTTCCTTTGAATTTGCAACATGTGTGATATTACATTTTCTATTTGGCCTACAGAAAGCGGTCCATCAGTGAGGTCCAGCTTATGCACAATGTTCAGGAGCACAAACAAGTCGGAGAGAGACAGGACTGGCTTCAGGAAAAGTTAAAGGGCATAATTGTGGCTACACGCGACAAACCACAACATGGAAAATATGAAAAGAACAAAAATATTTTTTCTAATGATATTGCAAGATTTAAAAAGTACAAAGGGCAAATGCAATTAATCTTATTTTAACAATGTTTGTACAAGATTATTTTATACAACGTTATTTCTGCTGGTATATATTGCCATTTTCCTACTGTATATATGTAAAAGTTCATGTTTTTGCTTAAGTTGTATATCTTTTTAAATGTATGTTCACATGTTAAAGTTGTATTTATATTTTGTTATTTGTCTCACTTTTATGTTGGTGTGTGTGTTGTCCCATTACATTGTTAATGTAATAAGATAAAACTGTAAAACACATTTGATTTAGTTATTGCACGTGCTGATATCAGATAAAATGCATATAATAGATTTTCGTTCTCTCTTTTACATGTAAATATGTTAATATACTAAATGTAGTGAATGCAATTTAAGTGAAAATAACTATCTTGTTCGACTTTTAGGCTAAAAGAACAATGTTACCGTTAAAAAGAAAAAGAAATGTAGATAAAATAAGTATCTTGTGATACGATGTAATTATGGTTTTATATTATATTATATTATATTATATTATATTATATTATATTATATTATATTATATTATATTATATTATATTATATTATACTAAGGATGGGAAAAGTAACCAAGTGCATCCGGAAGTCAGTGTTATCGCGAGAATCACCAATATGAATCAATTTCCTTATTAGGAAAAAGCAACGAGCAATGGAGTAGATACATGATTTGACTACAGTAGAAACAAAGAATTTATGTAGTACTATATAAATATTGTTTTAATAATCGTATTTGGAGATTGTCTTGCTTGGTGAGTAAGCCTAATGTTTTGGAAGGCAATGAGTGTAGGCAATGTGTAGCTTGTCAACATACCGTGCCGTACTAGTAGCAGTAAAGTTTTACTGTTAACGTAGCAGTAGATAGCTTACCGTACACTATGCTACTGTTGTGTCAATTCTAGTAATCAACATCTAGATCGTTTGAGTTTTGTGATACAAATGTAATTGAGCAACGTTATATATTGTGTTAGTACCTAGAGTAGCACCTAATATATAAAGAAGACGTAAATAGTTTGATTATCTTCCTTTTAACATAAATGTAGCAACATAGAGCTAACATCTTAGCCTTGTACAGTACATATAGTATACCGTATGTTACAAAAAACGATGATCGTTTGGACTATGTGGTTAATTCAGAACAATATCAGTGGGTTATTTGTGTTTCTTGAATATTGATTCATAGTAATATACTTTAGGTAATATCTTAAGGGCAGCAAACATAATATTGGTCTCACTAATAGGACATTATGCATGCTCAACCTCTTTGGGCAGCTGTTGTAACCTATATAAATTATAAGGATTACATTTATTTCACCCGTAGATTATGAACAGTGAAAATCCAGACTGGACTTTGTTCTATTCGGGTGATGGCAGCCAGCTTACATTCATATGATAGCAACTCCAGTGACACTGACAACTGGGATCGAAAAACAACCAGCCGACCTCGCAAACTCTGCAAGCATTCGAGGTGAGCCTCCTGATCAACTATAGCTTTAATCTTTAAATCTACAGAATTCTACAAAGGATCCTCTTGCTTTATTGAGGATTTTCATGACTGGAATATTCAAATCCAAGGTTAGTTTTCTGATATTCATTTTCATAAGGTCTAAAAATGTGCAGTTGTTAAAATGTTCCTTAAAACTAACTATTATTGCCTAATTGTTCTGTAAATGTTTTGTATTTTATAGTTACACATTTTAAATTTCAATTTTGTGTTTTCCTGGTTCGATTTAATGGTGATGTGTGTTGAAAGTACATTGTTCAGTGTGTGTCTAAAATTCCCATTTTTGTTTATGAAGCCAGTGTTACAAAATGTTCTGAAGCATGTGCCCCTCCTGCACATAAATAAACAGTGAGCTGTGGAGGGATTTAGCCAGGCGCAGGGCAGTCGAGGAGTTTCCCATACAGTTGTATATTACATTGCTGGAGAGTCAATTCATTACAATTCCTCAACACGTGTGGGAGTGGCATGTGGGGACAATGCAATTCAGTTGTTTACGCATCCTCTTGCTTGTTTTTAGAACATGTTAATTGTAATAATAATATCAACACATTATTTTAAGTAAAGGAAATAATGCTTTAGTCTTTCATTAACCTTGTTAACCTTGTTGTAACAAGGTTAATGTGGCATACTATACGTCACTGTGGTCACCATATATATGGAGGATGGTTAGCACTTGATGTTTAGCATACTAACTCATATAATAAAGGATATTTCCATGAAACATCATGGGGATGTGATTTATAATATTCCAGTTGGCAGTTGCTTAATGTCATTTAGACATTGAGAAATGCTCACTTGTAATGCCGCTGATTCAGGCTTCACTTTCCAAAAGTGACAATGAAGAATAGATTAGCTATTTGTTTTTGCTTGATGGCATGCATAGTTTAGTTTTATATAGTTGCAAGATTAGATACGTGCACTATAATTAAACGGAAGGTGTCCACTATCCTGCACCAGAACAGGCTTTACAATGCTACTGTTTTAGAAGCATGAGCTGTTAGCATTGCTGGCGAATGGTTGAAATCAATATGGCCTCTGCCTACTTGCGTATGGTAATTATAGCCTGTATTGAGACAGTGAATAGCATCATGTTGTCCCAGGATGTACTCTCCCCCCCCCCCCTCCCTTTCCCCCCATTGCTGTCATTGAAAGCACAGTGTTGAGGATGCTCTGCTGCTAGTCACTGCTGACCCTGCTGTGCCTCTAGCAGCAGCGGCAGTAACACTTCTCAGGCCCGTGCGTCTCGGGGGGAGGCAGACCAGGGGAAGATGAGCCTGCATGGAGCCAGCGGGGGCTGCGACCGCTCAAGAGACCGGCGCCGGTCCAGCGACCGCTCCCGCGACTCCTCGCACGAGAGGGAGGGCCAGCTCACCCCTTGCATCCGCAATGTCACCTCACCCACCCGCCAGCAAAACGTAGGTGAGTAGCACGGCGGACACACTGACGATGACACACGAATTTCAGGGTTTCCTCCCACACACCATGGAAAACCTGGAAAACACTTGACCAATATTCCACTCATGGAAAACACATAGCGACAAGAGCAAATGTGAACCACAGCACTGACACCAAAATCTAGTAGCCTAGTGCTTGTTAGCAAATGTAGGCCTTTCTATGCCTTTTGTTCATTCAAAATTAAATGAAGAGAAGATGAAGTAGTCATAGGAAACATAAACAGGCGAGCAACACGTTGCATATTCATCCATTTGCTGTGATTTGGAGGTGTCATGTTGAAATGCAAGCAGTAAACAATTTTTTTGCTGCAGTAAACAAAGTTTTTGGACTGCTGAGAAAAAAAAGTTCTCACTGTTATTAGGTTTTTTTATATTGATATTACACTGCAAAAAAGCCTGAAAAGCCTTTACCTAGATTCTGATTGGTGGAAACGCTAGCGATTTCCTTCAGCTCTTGCTGCCGATTCAAAATTTGAATTGCTAGAAAAAGTTGATAGAGTATCGGGTTTCGGTTGATAGAAACGGTCGGTCCAGCGGCTACACCAAAGAGTCAACCAGCTCCCACACGCACGAGGGAATATCACTGCGGTGCAGTTCTAGCTTAAGGCATATGAAAACATTTCCTTTCGGCAAACATGTTTAGTTACACCAAACTTTGTGTTTGTGAAATTGTTTATGTATTAGGCGTTGATAATACATAATGACTACTGCCTCCCCACTTGAGCCCCCCCCCCCCCCTTCCTTCCTTGGTACCACTCAATAATGGAAACAGAGCAGTCTAGAGCCAACATTAGCATAAATCACCGGTGTGACACTGGCAAAGCGCCGGTGGAAACACAGTCTGTCTAGTGGAGGAAATATTTCCCTCCCTGACTGTTTGTCCGCGTGTGTCTGCCAGACCGTGAGAGGGACGGAGGGGCGTCGTCTCGTCCTAGCAGCCCCCGGCCTCAGAGGGTCTCTCCCAGCAGCTCCAGCAGCTCCAGCAGCTCCAGCGGCGTGGCCAGCAGCCGCAACAGCAGTCTGTCCAGCACCGAGGGCGCCTTCAAGTCCACGGGTGTGGGCGACATGGTGTTCATCTACGAGAACGCCAAGGAGGCGGCCGGTAGCGCGGCCGCGGGGAGCAGAGGTGTCAGGAGCTCAGAGAGGGTCACGCTTATAGTGGACAACACGCGCTTCGTGGTAGACCCGGCCATCTTCACAGCACAGCCCAACACCATGCTGGGCAGGTAAGACGGACCCCGGTACCAGCCCTCGTTCACACCACGTAGCCAGGAAGGAAGGGTGAGCGTTTACCTGAATTTTATCTTCCAGGATGTTTGGGTCTGGGCGGGAGCATAACTTCACGCGGCCAAACGACAAAGGGGAGTTTGAGGTCGCCGAGGGCATCAGCTGCACGGTGTTCCGAGCCATTCTGGTCAGTGCTATTGAGCTGTCAGACACTGTGATGTTTAATTATACATGCATTAAAGTAGAAGGAGTCATGTCTTGTTGCTGTAGTAGGGGCCTTGGGGCCTGTATACAGTCTCTGAGGTAGCTGTCCTTCATGGTTTCTGTCAGTGTTGGGCAAGCTACATTGAAAATGTAGTGAGCTAAGCTACCAGTTACTCTACGTTAAATGAAGCTTAACTACA
>JAODUK010071175.1:0-16446 GCA_027564635.1 Typhlichthys eigenmanni
TGTCTCCCTGCTCCAACACACCTGATTCTAATGAATGGCTCGTTATCAGTCTCTGCAGAAGCCCATTGATTAGAGTCTGGTGTGTTGGAGCAGGGAGGCATCTAAAACATGCAGGGCTGCGGCTCTCCAGGACCAGGATTGGCCACCCCTGCAATAGGGTGCTCCTTCAGAAGGTCCGTCCACAAAATTGGACACCCATTGCCAAAGCTATAGGATAGTGTTGTGTGGTGCGGTCTGCACTTCTTTTGTTTGTGTTCCTGTGTAGAAACACCAGATTATTTTGTCAGACGCCAAACATCAGTACATGTGTACACTAAACAATCTGCACTGGTGGCATCTGTGCGCCTACAATCACACCATACAAGATACGTATATAGTTCTATGGGCTGCATACTGCAGCCAGAACATGTTCGGGCTTGTGTGTGCATGGAGGGTCACGTGCGGGTGTCAGGTAATCGGTTGGACTCCAGATGACATCATGCTTACACACTAAGCCGTGCCAGGCTAAACACACACACACACAGAGGAAGACAGCCCAGAGAGAGACAAAGCCCAGAAGAAGAACAGGGGAATAGTGTGAAATCAAACAGTAGACGTGAGACAGGCATGAAGGACACACAGCCTAACAGCATAACAACATGACAGCAGCCACACACAAGGAGTGTGAGAGCTGGAGTCCACTGTCTGAGTCAGTGCTGGGAAAGATAATGACTAAAGTCATACTGCGCTCTTCCTCTCCTGGAGGCAGATTGACTGGCTGCCTGCCACACATTGCATAACATACTGTACTGTGTGTAGTACTCCCCATAGCTGAGTGAATAGGAGTACAGTATTAGGGAGTAGGTTGCCTAATGGTTAGTCATCATGCTCAACCCTGCCCCCAACTAGCCAACTAACCTGATCAGAAGGCACTGCATAACTTAACTATCTGATAGCTTTGAGAGTCTTTGAGAGTCTGTCAACGGTGAACCCTCACCAGAATATGTTTAATGGGAGTGTAATTAAAAATGCCAACATTTTCTGTTTTATGTTGCTGTAGGTTTGGTATGAAAAATCTATAATTTTATAACTAAAAACAAACAGGCTTTATATTTGGTGGTGTTCCCCAAACATGGAGCGAGGGTTCATTACTTCACACTAATAGGCCTACTCGTAGCTTTAGAGCACGCTAATGCATCACGCTAATGCATCACGCTAATGCATCACCAAACATGTCAGTGTGGCAGGCAGCTATGTGAATCACCAAATGTAATACTGCACTTACAGCTACAGTCTTTCATTAAATAATCATTCCATCATTTTTGGGAGAGAGACGTCAAATGGCAGGAGACAACCCATTGAAACCGAAATACCTAACAGAAAAAAAAATTGTAAAAACAACAGCCCTCTGAAAGCCTGTAAAACTCTCAATTGCATTCCATTGAGCGCAATATTTTACTCCATTACTCCATCTTGCACTTGTAAGCAGGCTAACATCCTATGCAAACTGTGTGTTTCATGTTTGTTGTCTTCTAGAGATAACAGCTCTCTAATTACAGTTGTAGTGACTCATGTTTATTTACAAGCCAAAGCAGATAGGCGTAAAGAGTTCTCTCAGGTACTGAATAGATTTCATAGTTAAAATTAGGAGAGATTGAACAATCGTGATCTAAAGGGAACAATATCCTCGCTCAAGCCCAAATGAGAAGAGCTTTTCCAAACACATTTGTCTACCCGCATCATAGGCTGAGCTGTTCATGAAGCCAAATCAAAAAGCAAACTTTTGTAACAGACTGTGGGGTAATATTACTAGTAGTTTGAGTCAACATCTTCCAAACCCATTACATAAGCCTTAAGCCATTTCCTGTTTCAACAGCATGCTGCTAGGCCTACCCCATGTTCAAGAACACCCCTGGACAGGACACTAGTGGCTTGTGGTGGAGCCTTTGATTCAAATCCCCATTTAAGCTTCTTTCCAGACTTTGCCTACATTACTGTCGTCAGTTTGATGTTTTTTCCTGTCCTGACACACGTGACATTGTTGACATTAGCACACCAATTGCAGGCAAGGGTGTACCAGGGATGGAGTTCTCTTCAGGACTGAGTGCAAATGTGGCGCTTGCTCAGCAGTCCCTGGTTCACTTGCATAGTCTGACACGCCAGAGGTTAGACACATCCATCTGGGGAGCCATCCATTGAAACTGTTTTAAAAGGGCAGGCGCTTTCAAAAATACTTGGCAGGTGATTGGACGAACCTGTGAACCAGCAGAGCCTGTTGTTAAATCCAATGTTTTGTTTGAAAAACTATTTTCCATCAAGAAAAGCCTTTAGTGCTCTTCTAATAAATTTGAATACAACTTATGCTATATTGCAGCATCTACATAAACCTCTGTAGGACCCGCCATTGAGATATTTTCAATTCTCCTTCATCACACCTAAACCACGCCTGTAGCTAACAGCACAACACTGATTGGTCACACACTATGTTAACCTGACAGGAGCGATTTCCAAGCTCTCCAGACTGATTCTTGAGACAAAGTCAAACTGAAGCTCCCGAGATAGGAAGTCATATCAGACACCTTTTCTTTTGTTGTTCAAGATACTACCTCGCACAAAGTGGAGGCCTTTAAAACTAACAGACATGTTGAACAATTTTTCTAGACCACAGGGTGTGCATTCCTGGAAATTACAAGGTGGGAAATATGTTGGTTGTTGTCTGCCAAAGTGCAGATTTGGCAAGTCAGTTACACTGTTTGCAAAGACTGTGACCCCATTCCCAAACCGACATACTTCTACTGGCTTTATTTATTTATCTATCACTCTATATTTTTGTGCACAAATAAAAACACTTCATTGTTAATGTTAGGTAATCTGTAAAAAGACCTTGCTTTCTGCACTCAACAACATATTCCATCCACCTTTAAAGAGAAAGGCCAGTAAATCAGAGACGGTTTGTTCCTTAGGGCGATTGGGTAACGCGCCACCAAAGGGAGAAAGAGGGAGGAGGGAATGTCAAACTTTAACAGTGTAACGCTAGCTGTGACTGTCCTGCCTCTAAATATCTTAATCCAATCAGCGTCCAATGTTCCGTGGAATAGCCAAATAGCCTTCCGCCCCTTTAGGGCGATTTCAGCATCGCGGAAAATCGTCCCGGTCACTCTCATAGACATTCATTCAAACTGCATTCTCTATGGCTTCCGGGAGTGCTTGCACTAACGTGTTTATGTGTTTACGTCATACACAACGTTCGTAGATATCTGGCAGTGACGTGTGTTGTCTACTCAACAACATACCCTGGAATGGTTCGTCGTCGCACATTGTGGCTTGTGTTTCATCCGTTCTGTCTGCATGACTCGCAAAGTAAGCAATATAATTATAATATTATTAATTGGTAGGATCGTCTAGTGTTTTTCCATAACATACATCAATGTTTTGCATTAACTTGAACCTGTAGCCTACCGGTACTACTGTAAACTTTATAGAGAGGGGGCGAGATTGGGCGAGAGCATTTTGTTGCACCTAAAATCACATGACAACTGAATCAGACTTATGAATGTATTTATTGCCATTAGCTAAAATGTGCTTTATAGTGTATTAACCAATGTAATTATTTAATTAATTAAATTGTAAAGCAGACTCTGCTTGTTTAGCCTGTATGTTGCCATCTAGGGGTAGGCTAGTGGCATTGCTTAAACTTACACTTAAACTAAAACTTAAACAATAAATTGTAGGCTACAATGCAATGTGACAACAGCTAGTTGACTTAAAGCTATAGTAAGCAATTGCACTGTCAAATTCACAATAGGCTATATCTCATTGATCTGCTGGCTGCCCGTTCTTTGTGCTGGATACAATCTAATGTATAATAATTTGTAGCCTATACAGCCTGGCTCTGTAAATAGTAACACAAACAAAGTGGTGCAGATCACACCACACAACAATATCCTAGACTTTGCAATTTCACTGTGTGGTGGGCAGAGCTTCTGACGGAAGAGAGGTTATTTTGTTTTAATTGACAATTTTTCTCTATAATGATTTTTAGATACCTTTAATTTACTTAGGCTATTGAATGGGTCACCAAAACAAGCACCCACTCTAAGAAAATTGTCAGGAGCTGTCACTGCAGTAAAGTCTGACAGGACAGGAAGGGACAGTCACACAATTTCCACTTCCACACCAATATCTTGCATCCTTCCAATTCCTTCATAGTCGAGGGGGAAAGCATAACTGCTCCCCTCCCTCTATTAAAGAACGACCAAAGTGTAAATAAACCAATGTGGACTACATGTGGCCTTTAACAATAACCTTTATCTCACCTCATCTACTCATGCTCAAGTGGATTTCCTCTATGACTGTAAGTTTACTGTTACTCAATTGCTTCCCTCCTGCCTTCTGGGAAATAACTGACCACTACATTACCTGCTACCATACATTGGCTGGCTGGATTCAATATAGTATGGTGGTCGATGCATGTGACGTAATTTATGTAAAATCTTAACTGGTTATGAAGTATATTGTAATTATGAGTTGGTCCTGTATTACTACAGTCAGTAGTATATAGGCCTAAGTGACAATATGGTCTATGACTGAAGTAAAGTACCCTTGATGCAATGGGGATTTGAAATTAAGGTTTATTTTAGGAAACATAACTTTTTGATGTGAATAATTGGGCCTTATGTTATTAACTTACAAAAACTAAATAATGGTACCAAACAAAGAAAGACCAACTTTAGTTTCAGCGTGCTTTCCAAATAATTATTGAAGAAACTGAACAGGTTATAAATAATTTGTGTGCACAAGCATTTCATATCGTCTACTTGTTGATACTGTACATTACGTTTACAGAAGTGAGGGACTGCAGTCTGCATCCGATTCATGTAAACCAGTTTTAACATTAAAATGTTCAAAGGTCAACTCACCGGTTCACGGTGAATGCTGTCCCGTTGATGAATCAGTGTTCACCTTATGGCCACTTATTTTATCTCGACTTTCATAAAACTGGAAACTTTCGATGTTGGCGCGGATGATACCAATGCCAACGACAACATCTTAAAAAATATCTTGCATAATTGTTTGTTTTTTCAGTTTTCTTTTTAGGCGTTTTAATAAAATATCAAATGTGTAGTAATGTTGTATTAGGGTCTGTAAGGTAGGCTATATTGTGTGGTGGCTCCAGCAGCAGTAACACGCATGGGTGCAGTGCGGGCATTTTTCCCACCCCTAATATGACTCAAACTTGGTACGTCCGGGGTCTAGTCATTGGTCCGTTCACAGTTTGGGAAGACGCCGCATCACCGGTTCCATGGTAACCAAACGTTATCATGTGCACTGCACATATTATTATCTTACACAGAAACACATAATCCACTAAACAAACTCGATTATTTGTCCTCACAAAATGTCAGAAAGACCTAAATGATGTAACGGTCAGATTTGACTACTCTAAGCGTTACACTGTGACTGTGTATGGCAGGTCCGGCTACTGGCTACTTCTTGGATTTTAAATGACCCCTTTTAGAGAAGTAGAAGTAGGGATTGGGTTGGTTTAATGAAAACATGTTATGGGGGTGAGCTAATATTTTGGCAACAAATTGGTTTGATTAACAAATTAAGGTTGACCTCATAAGCAAAGTGGATTACTTATCCCCACTTTCTGCATGTGAAAGTGCAGAACACTTCCCACACTTTCACACAATAAACCAAAGTGATATATTTACGTAGTGATGAGCAGAAATAAAACACTTGGAAAAGTAACGAATATAGGCCTACAGGAGAGACCGAAAGTGTTTCAGTTGCAAAATTATTATTATATAATGCAACTGAATGTCCTCATTCTTTTCATCTGTTATTTTAACAGTGAAATAACGGCCCTAAATATGTTTTTTATTTTTATTAAACCATTCTGTTAACTACAAATATAACACATAGTCCACCTAAGATTTGTATTTTGGATTATTGTCTGTATATAGTGTTTATGCTTGTAAATCTACAGCCTGGATACACAAACATGTTACTATCTGGAGCAGTGGTTAGTATTAAAGTATTTCTTCTGACAAAAATGTTTTAAAGCCAGGGCAAGTGTGCAATCATGTAAAGTGTATACGGAAATACAAAACAGGTTAGGACTGTTTAATGGAACAGGGTAACAGAATTATAAATAAATGTATTAACATATTCACCTTTAAAAATTATTTTTAATTCTGATGTTGGTCTTTTTATGTTCTTTTTAGTAGTTGATGTCTTCTTAACATCATAGGACCATGTTGGAAATAAGTGTTTTTCATTTTAACATGTTATCCCTTAGATTTGTATTGCTGTTTTTATGTTGTGTCATATAATCCAAGAATAAAGTTAATAAATCAAAGAGGACACAAAGATCATTTTTATTTGATTGATTCTGTACACAAGCTTTATTGTCTTAAACTGCTTGCACAACGCCAACTGTTGGATCAGTGTCTGCCATCAGTGTCAGCTTTTATCAAGAAATTGGCATACCAAGTACAAAACAATGGGACTTGGCCAATCTGTGTCATCCTTTCATTTGTTATAGCTGGTTCACATTTTTCAGCATGAAGCTTACTTAAAACAACACACACTCACAAGGAAACATGTCAATTTCATTGAGTTAAACATTTAGGAACCAAATAAACAATAGGCACAGTATGTTCCCTGTTCATCCATCTGCTTAATTATAATTTCTGTCAATCAACAGTTCTCTATCCACGTTAACAAATTAACAATATATACAATAAATTATGCCTGTAGCCTATATGTTAAATATGTACATGAACCAGAGAATATAATCAAGGAGGAAATAATTCAGAGGCCTTGAAATACACTTTGTCATGTCCTGTTTTGTGACTCTACTCTACAATAAAGGTAATGGAAAAACTCATGTCAATTATTATTTCCTGCATTTCCTTGTAGGTGGCGTCTAAACAAAACGTTAGGCTACACGTTATACCTGTTATCCCCATTGTGATTCTCATCTGATAAATATTCTTTAGAATTACTTTCCCAATCCAGTCAAAATTAATATATCATAAATGTATTTGACAGAAATGTTATCCACCAGTTTACGCATTTTAATTAATCAAGGATTATTGGGGTTTATAATGGTGAATACAAGCACTTAACATTATTTAGACCTACATTTCCAAGAAAACTAAAAAGTGTTCCTCAAACAGGATATTTATGAAGATCTGTTAAAATTACATATTTTCTATGTAATTGTATCATAATTTTTAACAAATTACAGGTGTGTACAAATAAGCAACTACATTGAGATAAAGGTATAGTCAGTCATTCTGGATAAAACTTGTTGATATTTGATATCAATCAAAATAAAATGACCCTTCAATGCCATAGGGTGCTCCCTGAGAAGCTCCAACCCACAAATTGGAAACATATTGCTAAGGCTAGGATATTGTGTGGTGTGGTCTGCACCACTTTTTTTACATTCCTTTTTACAGGCCAGGGGCCAGGGCTGTGTAGTAACACCGGACGCTTTCTCATACATAGAATGGGCAGCTCACCGCCAGGCTATCACTATAACAATGAACAAACATAACAAACAAAAAGCTAACAATAGAGGAGAACTGCATCGATCCATCAATTCCCAAGCTCTCTTTGCTTTTAACCACACCATATACCATAGCAAAATACCTGCTGTGCCTGTATAGCGAGAAATTTCCTCGTTACCGGTAGCTTGGTTTAAAAAATAAACATTTACAGTTTATGTCAAAGTTCCTGGTGTAAAAAAATATAAACAGAAGACTGTTCTACTTTTACGCTTCTCCGCAGTGTATACGCTTCACTTAAAGGTATATGTCAGCTATTGCAAGCTGAATGTAAGCTAAAATACTTTTTGTAAAATTCAACAAATATCTCATTGCATTCTACTATCTTACCAATCTCTGTGCATGTTGAAAAAAATAATATGATACTTCTACACAGCCCTGGCTCTGTAAATAGGAACATAAACAAAGTGGTGAACACCGCTCGTATCAACAAAGCCGTAGCACTACACTTTGCTTCACAATGTATTTCGACGTGTGAGCCGCCGCCGCAGAGGACCGATACTGTTTTGATTTGAGCTCGAAGTAAGCAAGAATGACTGACCCTGCTTTTAACGTGCTGTTCTCAGGCCTAGTGTAGCCGGTTCCATTGATTATTATGGAAGTGTATGTTGATGTAGCTTGGCTGTAACAGACCATGAGGAGATTTTTGCCGAATTGGACAATAAGTATATTAAATTACAATCGCTGACTATACCTTTAACTTACTGTAGGTATTCCACTCTTCCACTTAAGAAGCAATTGGACAGGGAGGTCACATCACAAGTGGAATAAGCTGTATCATGGCCTCTCGGCAGTTTATCCAGGCAATTCCTAGAAGCAATACAAAGAACGACAAACAGTTCTAACAATAAAACTTTGCATCTGTTGAATGATGATTCATTCTTTTCCCAGTTATTGATAAATAGAAAGTCTGGACAATTGTCAAACACACTTCAACAACACTTCATTCCAACTATGTATGCTTATTTACATCATACTTAATCGGTCCTCTGTATCAGGCATATGATTATTGTTTGCACTATTTATACATCAGGTTTCCTCCTATTCAGTGGCTGTGAGGCTGTTGCTGGAAAGCGTCTGGTCCGACAGCATACCGGATGAGGGTACTATGTCATGTTTGATGGCTCCCCTATCAATTGAATGCAGTCGGGCCCTCACATCACGGTCCCTTCCTTCATTGATCTATTTATGGAGCTCCTTGTGTGAAAGTTAAAAATAAAGTTGTTATTCTTGCTTTCCTGGACGCTTATTAGAGGATGTGATGCTATTTTGCTAGACATATACTGCATATCTACATGTTTTTTTTTTTTTTTTGGACAGACTCATTGGAAATCCGTTATAATTACTTACAATTATCTAGTTACATGTACAATGACAGAAGACCTGCTGCACCTATGGCTGCTCTCTCTGGAAGCAATAGTACTGCTGTTGTTAGTATGTAACCTCAGAACACAAACAGAAGACAGGCACATGTTGGCATTGACTTACATGTGTGAATGAAGCGAGGCAATGCTTTGCGGTGGAAAGAGAAAAACAACAAGAGAGCCCGGGATGTGCCGTCTAGCGCTGTAGTTAAACAGCGTGAGTTGTGGCGAAGGACAGCGTATTGCCAGACAGAAGACGAGGCTTCCAGCAGACCTGACCACAGCATTTCGTTTGGTTATATAATGGTAACACTGTATGACTCCATTACCTCTGCACAGTGGAATGTGAGAAAAAGAGGATAACTATAGCTAGAAATAAACGGCAGTCAAAGTAGCTAAAGCATGGCTCCACTGTGACCTTGGAAGTGATTCAAGTCAACGCTGTTCAGGGAAATGACCACTGAGGCCCTCTCTCAATATGACAACATGTTGTACACTGGCACATCTTGTGTGTGTGTGTGTGTGTGTGTGTGTGCGTGTGTGTGTGTGTGTGTGTGTGTGTGTGCGTGAGTCTGTGAGTGAAGCACAAAGACATTTGGTAGACGCTAATGCCCGTGTCATGGGAGCTGGGAGGCATTAGTTATAATATGGGAGCAGTAATAATATTATCATTGTCTTATAGTGTGTACACTGTACAAGGCATAACACATACTGCTGTGCTGTGTGTGTGTACGCGTGCGCGTGTGCGTGTGCATGAGCAGGCAGGGTAAACAGACCGGCAGGCACGTGTGGGAGTGTGGGCATAAAGAGGTCATGGTTGATAATTTGAGGTCAGCTGATCACAGCGTAGAGACAGATGGTGATTTAGTGTCACTCCACAGTGGACCCCTTGGGAGCGTTCAAGACAGGCTGCGAGAGTTAGGAACAGTTAACAATGGAAAAGAGGCTCAGAATTAACATGTTGTTGTAACTGTATGACAAGGACCTGACAATATGAAGAGGGATACTTATGTGATAAAGTGCAACCAATAAAACAGGCCTACTTCTCTCTACTATACCAGCACATAACTTTAGCTCAGTGATTAGAGCACTGGTCTTGTAAAGCAGGGGTTATAAATTTAATTCTCACTGAAACCTGTCTTATGTCATTTTATTTGGTTGTACTCTCCCATGCTGTTGATCCCTGTTGCCCAAACTGTGACACAAGTCCAAAGGTTACTCAGAAATTGTATTTTTCAGCCCGCCATGAAAATGTAATTACTGGAGTGCTGAGGAAAAACAGACACAGGGGGTTCAAATACCATATTCTGTCCTCCCCCTTTAGACTTCCTTGTTACATGGGTTCAATAGCTAAAGTTTTAGTTGTCAGTTTTGTTTGTGATTATGAGGGGGCAGAATATTCCAGAGACAACACATTTGTGTTTTGCTCCCATATCTCCTGAATTCCTTTCAGTTACAGCAGATATAAATGTCAATATTTACAGGTGAGCTAAAGAGGTAACAATAGTACGTGCTAACTCATAAACACGCCCACCCACGCCCACCCCCCTCTCCTGTTGCTCTCCTCCAGACAGACTTTCACCAAGGTCTGTCCGCTCGTATTCACTACACGTCTCTACATGCACAGCTGGACAACAAGCCGTGTTGGTTACAGTCTTTTTAAAGTCATTACAGGCATTTGTTCATTTTAAAGCACTTCCAGTTTTGGCAGGGCATTTACATAAGCAGGCAAAACACATTGCTAGATGTCACACTAAGCACCAGCAGCATCTCAGACCAAAACAAATGCTTTGTTGGCCACACACACATGCACTAACATGCGCACACTGCCGGACAGGCTATGGACACTAAGAACAGAGGTGCTCATATAACAACACACACAGAGGGAGTGTGAAGTCCATCTCTACTCCATTATGTCTCTATATAGAAAATAGTTGCTTGCTGCCATCTTAAAATGTATGTAAAACAAACTTCACCTATGTCATCATATTATTGGCACGTTTGCATGTATCCTTTCTCAATTGTGTTGACATGTTTGCCTGCCAGCCTCTGCGTCATCCAGATAACAAAACAACAACATTAAAAGATCTAACAGCACTTTAATCCTCCCCATCTACCATTAAACCCCTTATATTCCTCTTTCATCCATAGATATCACCCCATTCATTCACCCTGCCCCCACACCGCTACAGTGCTTTGTCGACCCCCCAACCACCATCCCATCCTCTAGCCTTATAATCTGGGGCAGATGCCGTTGAGTGCATGGCATGAACCCCCCTCCATGCTAGAGGAACTTCAATCACAGTCATACATTATTTATTGTATGAAGTAAAGTAAACAATGAAACAGCTAATGGTCAGCTAAAGGTATGTAATGTGGTGTGAGAAAAGCAGCATTTTAGTAACAACCTCATTTGTTTAGAATAATAGCAACACTCTAATTAATATGGGTAATATTTCCCATTGGTCATAAATGGCATTCGCTTGAGGCTCGGATAAAGTAGACATCAGTTGTATTGTCACAGAGCTGTCTGTCAGCAAAATGAATGTCAAGGGCTGTTTTTAAACCTTAAACATTGTTTAAGGTTTTTGGATTTGTGTATTTAAAACATTAAAGAAAATATATTTATCTGGCAAGTTGAAAAAGTTGAAGGTGAATTGCTATAAGCAGGCACAGTAGATTAAAGATATGAAAGGGCAATCATCTGATACTTGAAGAGTCACAATAACACATTCATGCCATTTAGCCTGTATACAATGTACCACAGCAAAACTATAGAGATAACGCTATCTTCCATGGAATGAGGGAGGAATGAGTGGGGCACAATGGAGATGAACAAAGGTGAACAAACTACTTGGAATCCTCAGGAAAAAGTCCCTATCATGACAAGCAATACATTTGAGCAATATGTGATTATGTGCTACGTGAGTTAGCAACAGTATGTTTAACCATTAGAGATGTTCAGTGGCGGCTGAGGGCCTCCAAATGAATATACACACATGGGCTCACGCAAATACACCACTATTGTTACATCCCTAGTTCCACCACTCTCAAGTCTGCCTCTACTGGTTATTAGTCTTCCTTCAGTTCCATACCTGTTGTCTAATGACCTGCTTGCCCACTCATGCACTTCTGTTTATTGTAAATACCACTGGATACTCATGCAGTCTACTGTATGTGTCTTCTGCTTGCCTTGCCAGTTTGGATCTTGGTCAGGTTCTGTGTGCTGGTTGTTCAGTCAATGCACCTGCACCTTTCTGGTTATGTTTTCTGACCATTATTATTGCAGTTCAAATTGGATTCAGGGATAATGTTATTGTCAATAGTATCTATAATGTACTAACTTCAATCTTTGAGCAGAACCATCATGTTGGTTATCTTACAACATATGGTATTTCACATTTGTCTTTTATTTGCCTGGCAGATTGATAGCTTTGACTATATGGAAAGCAATTTGTATCCATAGTCCCTTAATAGCAGATTACTGCTATCCCGGTTATTTCTTAGAGTTAGGTATGTCATCATCATTCACAGAGACCAAACAATTCCCTCAAGTTTATACTCTCTTGCTCTTGGCACACACACACACACACACACACACGTAACTGTATGCAGCATGGGTAATAATGTACAACATTAATATTATATATATATTTATAGACATGTTTGCCAATCCGGTTTAGTGGGTTCTAAATAAAGTTCCTTTTTCAAGGAAAAACATGTTTTAGACGTGCACATATGTCAGCAGACTTAGTTTACAACACAAACATGGTTGTGTTGTAAAAGCAAAGCATTGTCATGACATGTCATGGGCTTCTTATCCATCTCTTAGATTGTGCACTACAAACGATTAGCAAAGAGTGCATTCTTGGCCCACATCTTATGTCTCAAATAGCCCTGACAGTGCTTCCTTGCCTTTAAAGAGAATCTGTTATTACCAATTACAACCCAATTCATTCCTGTCACCTTTCTCAAAGACCTGACTGACCATAGGCCCATTTACAAAAGCTCCAGAGGT
This sequence comes from Typhlichthys eigenmanni, assembly GCA_027564635.1. Lineage (NCBI taxonomy): Eukaryota > Metazoa > Chordata > Actinopteri > Percopsiformes > Amblyopsidae > Typhlichthys > Typhlichthys eigenmanni. The sequence goes on from JAODUK010071175.1 coordinate 12,942, forward strand.
GCCAAATGGGGTACAGTCCTGTAGATGAATGGCTATTAAGTTAATTAGGATGAAGCTGGTCATGCCATTGGGTCAGCAGCACCATGGCTTTGTGTCCATGGGTGATTCATCATGGCAACAGAACCACGCTGACGGAGAGACCAAGGCCCAGAGCTCTCGGGGAATAGACAGAAGGAACCCTTTGCTGCCCTGGTAACCAACAACACAACCCAGCTGAACACAACTCTGGCAGAATACTAACAAGGGTTAGCAAATTGTTAGAGAGGGTCTAGTAAAGCGTTGGAGCTCAATATCAATAAACCAGCGTCTTCCTGTAAGATCCAAATAATAATAATAAAATGTTCAAGGTCCAAGCAATCATGACTAAAGACCACCATAAAAAAAAGCCACAATGGCTAATGAAATGCTGAAAATCAAGATGAATGACATCATCTTGCATAAAATGTTAGTCCAAATAATTATGAAGTTAAGGTGAAAAGGTAGATACTATTTCTGGCAAATTTGGCATAAAGCCTCCGGATAATGCCATCTACAGTACCAATGCTATTTACTGGCTGCTGATGAATGGATCATAACAGGCTTCTGCAGAGCTAGATGATGACCCATTTATTAGAATCAGGTGCGTTGGAGCAGGGAGACATCTAAAACATGCAGGGCAGGGTTTCCCCAGGACCAGGGTTGAAGACATCTGGCCTATTGGAAAGAGAGAGAGAGTAAAAGGTCAGAACCAAGAATCAGAGCATGATCAGACATCCTGGGTAGAGAAAACAAACAGTGTCTGTTTGGCTGTGTGAATGGAACATCGCTTGTTGCTCACAATGTGAGCCATAGCTATTACAATAATTCAGTTTCTTTCTCAGCAGAGAAATTATTAAAGTTTTTGTGCATGCTTTTAACTAAAGTAACCAGGACTGAGTGACTTCCATGTAATTAAAATGCAATGCTAAAATATCAAAGAAAAGGTCTGTTGATTCTGAATATACAGTTTATAGCATCATATCAAGCCATCCCCCCAACAACACAGTGGTATTGAATATGGTTGGGGGAGATGGGATAGAGCAGGGTTAACGACCCGTTATTTGAATCAGGCGTGTCGGAGCAGGGAGACATCTACAACATGCAGGTCAGCTCTCTAGTACCAGGATTGGGCACCACTGGGATAAAGGATAAGGAATAGAGATAACACATGAACAGTGTTAGCCTGGGAGGGATGGAAGTCTGACCCACTTACCCATAATGCCAAAGGGGAAAGAACAGACGGAACAGCCAATTGTGCAAAATCCCATGCACATCAGCACACATTCATGGTCAAAGGCAAAAAAGTACTAAAAACAAGGCTACATTGTGCCTGGACTCATAGTTTAGGCTGGGAAAAACAGATTCAGGCACAGTTTGATGCCACACAAACACACACACACACACATGCAGAAAGACCACCATGCAGATTTAAACATGACCTAATTTCACAGTTAGACGATACATTTTCATACAGACTTTCAGATGGCTCCTGCTTTCTCCATCTCTGTCTCTTACACCCGGTAGTATTTCCTTTAGTTGAATTATGTTAATAAACGTAATAAAACCCTTAACTCAAATAGCTTTATTACGGCACGCTGACTTTTATGAAGAAATATGTTGTTTGTTTTCTGTGTTTCTGAACTGAATTTACATTTGATTTCACTGTATCTCAAAAGATTAAACTAAATAAAAAGGGTTATCACTTCTGTCTACTGTTTTAACAAGTCAATGAGACTTGAATAAAGATATGAAAGCCACTGGAGGTTGAAAACAACAATAACTGATTCAGGGTAATACATACAGAACTGAACTGAATTGCTCATCCTGAATTTCAGCATGTGGTCTTATAGTAGTAGTACAAAGCTAGATCATCAACAGTTCACAGATGAAAGACAAACTACCATATGTGACATGCCTGCTAAGATATGCAGCACATTTTCAAAACATTAAGAATAACCCCTATATGGAAGGTGAATGTATGTAATTAACGAAAGTCAGTGAAACTGACAGTCTATTTGTTTTAGCAGGCTATTCCATGACGGTTAAGGACACAGGGTCTTCAGTGGTGTCAGTGTCCATTTCAGCAAACAGCTGGCTGAATCCTTTGTCTTGGTAACTGTCATCGACACTACCATATGCGTTGGCCACGTTTAGTGTCTCCCAGCTTTCCAGTTAAGGCACAGCCTTTGCTTCCAACTGACGCTCAGTGGTCTAATCCCCCTTTCCATCTACTTGTCATTGTTCTAGAAGAGGATGAGGGGAACACTGAACAATGGGGGGTGTAGGAGAAATGACGAATGGCCATACGTTTTCTCTTGAGAGATGGATCTCCAATTCTAATGGGAGAGATGGGGTGTGTTAGCGGGTCAATATATACGGGACTGGGGAGGGCGGTGATTTAGGTTTGCACCGTCACAGTTATGCCTAATCTCCATAAATTAATATGGGACACGTGCCGCTGTATTCAAGTGTGTTTTTATTGCTGACAGCTGCTATGGTCACATCTAACCGACACAATAGCTTCACTCTGTAGGGGGAAAGTCATTTGAAGTCAATTTATGTGGGTCCAAATCAAGCTTGTTTTTTGTAACAGTCAATGCTCAGCTACTGAGAATATGTTGGCATATTCCATTTGTCCAAGATCTGGAAATCCTGGCTGCCAGTCATTATGCATTATATGATTTCTGGAACACACCTATGACTGTAGAAGGATGCAACTTAAAGATATGAACAGGCAATGACAATGAGTACACAGTTTGAGTTTGGTGTCCAACCAAAACAGTATGAATGTCTCACTTCTCTGTAATATAGAAACTGTAAATTATAGAGCAAATGTTTCATTGCAGGATCAAAAGAGGCTTTTGCAAAAATATAAACATTATATGAAATTGATTTTGTTTGGTTAACTCATACGCAACTGCCTAAAATATTATTTGCTGGCTTTGTTAAATACTCGTGTCCTAAATGTGTCACATCTAAGCAGTTTTGACTGCGGATAATTGCACTAAATTGGTGTGCTACCACCACCTTGTGCATACTTATAGAAATGCACACTTGAGGGCATTGTGCCAATTTGAGCTGTTTTCATGTCAAAGTCTAACTGAAGGGACATTGGCGAAGATTGTCATGTTTGCACGTTTTAGTATGCATTATTGGTTCTGTTCAGCCTAGTTGTGAGACATACACATATATATATACGAATCACGATTGGATCAAGCAAGTTGTTTCAACAGTTACAAAGTGACAAATTTAGTGTTAGCAATAGATTATGCAGATTAAACCTGTATGCGGATATCTGAGAGAATATTAAATTGTGGTGATATTATATATGCAGAGAGAAACAATTAAAACAATACAATATTTTCAAAAGGTTTAAAATCATTCTGCAACCAGTGTGGGGTCGCCCTGGACTCAGGGGCGGCACCAGAATATTTTCAGTGGAGGGGCACAGGGGGGGCAAGAAGAAAACAGGGGGGTCACTTAAATG
>JAODUK010071186.1:0-15845 GCA_027564635.1 Typhlichthys eigenmanni
GGGAAAGGGAAGTTTGGGGTCCCTTGCTGAAGCTGCTGCCCCCGCGACCCGACTCCGGATAAGCGGGAGAAGATGGAGATGGAGATATAATTAAAAATAAATAAATATACTGTGTGTGTATGTGTATATATAAATATATACTGTGTGTGTGTGTGTACAGTGTGTATACATATATATATATATACACACACACACTGTACACACACAAACACACACATATATATAGATATATACAGTATATATATATATATATATATATATATATATATATACACATACACACACAGTATATATATATATATACTGTATACATTTTTGTGAAAGTACCTGCCCTTTACAACCAGTTTCAATGTACATCGTCCCAGATGGCCATGTGACAACAATCCATCTGGCATGTCAGGTTAGTAACAATGTTGAGTCATTTTTAATTCATGCAAATTCATTTGAACTCTCTGAACCATGCGAGACAAGAGCTTGACCTGCTCATGCTATCAGCCACCACACTTGGGCCATTAGCCACTGCATGCTCCCTCTCCCAGGTGAATAAACAAAGCACGATATGTAAGTACACTGCTAAATAACACAACATTCACCAATGAGCTCCATTCAAACTACCCTCTTTCTTAAGATCCCTTATTAAAGAGTAACCAGCCACTAGAATCAACCTGCGGAAACAGCTCCCCCAACTGGCTGGCAACAGCTTAGTGCAAACAAAAGACTGCAACATGACATCACCATAAACCTCCACACTTGGTGAGGAGTTAGCAGGGTTTGAACTAGAGATGGAACTGATACGATACTGAGATCGGAAATCGGTCCGATACTGACTTAAATAGCTGGATCTGTATCGGTGACAATTGGACAGTTATAACCGATCCATGGTGCTGATCCAATTAAATGAATTTACACGCATAGGTCTACTGTCAAGCATCAGCCATGTCTAACCTGCCCAGGTCACACTATCAGCAGCAGGTTTATAAAATGCATCTAAGTCCTAAAATAGAGATTGGCTGTCATTTACTTTGCAACTTAACCTAAAACTTAATTTAACACTGGAATCGGATCGGTACTCTGTGTCGGCCGATATTTAAAGTGCCGGTATCGGTATCGGGACTGAAAAAAACTGGATCACGCCATCCCTAGTTTGAACCATCGCATGTAAAACACCAGACCCGATTAGGTGACATCCCATGTAAACAGGTCACCCGATATCGTCAATCATAAAGATTCCATTCGGACAGACAGCTTCTTAAACCTTTTCTCTTCTGTACTCTTTTCTATGGGGGAAGTACATGATATACAGTATAAACACATTTTAATGTATTAACCCCTGGACTTTAATAGCTCAAGCTCATGTTCAAAACTTTCTGCATATCCAAAACATCTGTGTTTTGTGATGCTCTACTGTAGGCTAAACAGACTTAAAACAATATTAGTCTACTACACATTTAACCTAATAAAACTACTCCTGGAGAACGAGACTTTGTTAAAGTCAAAATCACAGAACTGTCAGCTTGGTCTACAGCACTCTGTCAGCTAACGCCCCCCACGTCTCCTTGGCGTCTGTCAAAGCTTGTAGCAGTTGAAGGTTGGAAGTAGTGCGTCAGTGCCCTATGCCGGCGTAAGGCCATGTGTATGGGGTGCACAATGTGAGCATTAAAATACCCAACATAGGACATAACAGTGAACAAATAGTTCTAGGTTACGCTACACTGTCAAGCGGTTCAATGAGCGGTTCAATACACATATGGGCTACTACTCAGATATCGTCAGTGCGTCTTTCATGGTTTTATTTAAGGGGACAAAACACTTGTTCTACATATTGAGGGGGACACATCCCCTGCATACCCTTCCCCCCCCAAACTATGCCTATGATGTCTAGTACGTGGCTCTACGTCAGATCTTAGCGGATGCAATAGGAGAAATCCCGCTTTTCAGTGGAAGAATTATAAACTAGACCAAAACAAACCAATATAAGATAAGGACACGTGAGAAAAAAACATTTAGCAGAAATTAAATGCTAATGACTGTCGCTCAACATTCAATCCATCGAGTTCACACACACATATGGTCACCTTGTAAGGAATCCGCTGTGTCAGCTGTTTCTTCCTTTCTAGCTGTGCCACCAGGTAACTGTCAGAGATGCTTTTGTGGACTGGGCGCGGTTCAGGCCCCTGCCCTATAGGGGGCAACACGACGTAGGCGTCGGGGGCAGTTGTCCTGCAACGCACAACTATTGTGTTACATCTGAGGCAGTTTGTACAGAAACAATAAGAAAACTATCCAGGTATTTGTAAATATGCACACATACTGAACATACCATATATATATATATATATACGGCACTGTACGCACTACTGATGCAATTTGAAGCACGTTGACGGAGGAGCGGTAGGCACACACACACACACACACACACACACACACACACAGTATACAGACACACAAACTGTCCCCACACTGTCCAGTGCACAACAGTTGCAAAGCAGAGTTTCACCTTTTCTCTCCACCGGGGGTGTTCTCCAGGAGGGGGAGGGTGGGGGGGAGGGGTAGAGGAAGGGCCAGGTGGGTCCTGAGTGTGTCCGTAGGGCCGCGGGGCGGGGAGAGCTGCACCAGCTCATGAGGTAGACTGCTTGTGTGCTGCGACGCCCACTGGCCCTCCACTGGGGGGCGCTGTGAGGTCCCAAGGCTCTGCCGTGGGCTGGCCACCCACGCCAGGGAGAGGTGGCCATCTTGGCTGTCCTGCCTGTCGAGCCAGGTTGCCGCGGCGTTCGGGCTGACGCTCAGGGGGGCCGCGGGAAGTGGAGGGAGGGGGCGGGGCTGCGCGGTAGGGATGGCGGGGTCAAGCTTCGACTGAGGCGCCACACTAGAGCAAGGCAGCCAATCAGCGTCATCGCCGAGGGTCGTGGGCTCGACTCCCGAGACAGCCGGTCTCTGTCGCCGTGGGCGCTGGACCTTCCTGTCGCCACCGACGCCAGCCACCTGGAGGATGGGGTGGTGGGGGGGCAGAACCAACAGTGTCAGGGCCCTGGGCCTTTAACCCTGGCCACCACACCTCTAGAGGCCAGTGCCCACTGGTGGCCACAACCAGCGCTGCGTCACGGCACTGTACGCACTACTGATGCAATTTGAAGCACGTTGACGGAGGAGCTCACCCCCCCACATCGATACACATTGCCAAGGCTGGGATAGTGTTGTGTGGTGCGGTCTGCACCACTTTGTTTGTGTTCCCACTTACAGAGCCAGGGCTGTGTAGAAACACCAGATTATGTTTTTCAGCGCGCGCTCACACACACACACACACACACACACACACACACACACACACACACAGACAGAGGAGATATTTGCTGAACTTATTATCACTTATTTCAGCTTTAAGATACCTTACTGGGAAATATACTATATATATAGTATTTTTACTATATAAAATATAGTAAAAATACTATGTGAGCATCTGAAAATACATGCATTTTATTAAAAACAGAAATTAAAGTTGGAAATTAAAGGTAGTAAATGTTATAGCAGATATTACACAAAATAATACTTCAGTATATTAACAAAGCATTTATGTGTAAATGCATTAAATATTTTAGATGCTGTAAAAGACCATGAAAAAAATGTTTTCATAATGAAATGAGCCCCACGAATATGGAATTGCAGTGTTTTACTATTTAGCAACTTTTTCTTAATGTTTTTCTTTTTATTATACATTTTTATGACGCAAGCAGTTGATAATATATGTTAAATGTTTGTTTGTTTGACTAAAGACCACCGTGATTGATAAAATAAGTATTTCATCCCAAATATATTCTTGCTAGCCTCAACAGCCTAGCTATGAAGATGTTGCCGTAGCAATATTAGGAGATACTATTGCTACGGCAACATCTTCATGGGAAGCTAGGCTGTCATAACAGTCTCCCTGCTTCGGTCTGTCAGGTAACAGCCATTTCCCTGAACGTGCTGAGGAGCATCGAGATTCACCCATTTGTTCACCTCCGCACAGGAGCCCCAAAGCACTGTGTGTGTGTGTGTGTGTGTGTGTGTGTGTGTGTGTGTGTATGTATGTACTGCATGTATGTATGTGTGTGTGTGTGCGTGCCTGCATGCTTGCGTGCACCAGAGGCATCTTGGCATTAACATAATATGGCCAGTCGATGCGTCTCTGCATCGACTGGCCACATTATGTTGCCAAGGCCTGTGGCCCGGTGGCCGCCCGTCTAATGCGGCTGCTCCATGGAAGCCCCAGCCTGGCCCATTCCAGCAGAAACATGTGTGTACGTCCTGGCTTGGCAGCGCTAAGGAGCCACTCAAGTACTCAAAGGTAACACCGCGCTCCCTCCCCCCTCTACCACAGTCTGGTGTGACCAGACCCACAATGCACCTGGGGAACAGGGTCTGGCTACGCTCCACAGTTAACAGTCATTGCCCCCTACTGGGCATAGACCTCTGTGTCATTTTAAATCAACTGGACAGCCTTTAACCCATCACCACTGCTACAACTGTTTGTATCTCTTCATCTAGCTCTACCACCATTTTGAACATCATCTCGCAACCCACCCTGATTGGTCCACCAGCAGGGTGGCTGATGGAACACTAATGTGAACAGGGTTTCCAGACTATAATCTCAGTGAACACTGATCTCAGGGCAACAATGGGGCGGAGCCCGGCGACTCCATTCCCACCCCAGCTACGGACGTTTTAGAAATCTCTCTCTGGCAAGGAAGCATCACTATGTGTAGGCTTTGGTTCGTATAAATGGAAATCTACCGTACCTTGAAATATAAAACAACGCAATGATATTATACTGATGTAAGAACATAAGGAAATGTAAATAAAAAAACGAATACATCTTTATATATCTATTTCCAGTAAATTTGCATCTCAACAGAAGTTTGTTTTAGTGTGATTATAAGTGCCTTGTTCCAAAAACATTTTGATGTATACCCTCAACCAAATTACTTCTTGCTTTTTCTACACATACTCTATTTATGTCAATATATCGGCCATAACAGAATACATATGTGCCCACATAACACCAGCCTCAGCCTTTTGAGATGTCAGCCATAATGTATATATAAGGAGCTACAGTAAGTTTTATTGGGAAAGAAATCCTAGGCTGTACAAAATATAATAATTCTGTAAATACTGTATAGGCCCCTCACAACCAATTTCACTCCCTCTGCTAGGCCGCTGTGAAATCGTGGACATTCGCTGCTTAAAAACCCATCCTCTTAAGCTGCCTGCTATGACATCAATGTAGTGTTTCAGTTGGCCCTTGTGTTCTCGTTGAGGCAGTGAAATATAGTTAATGCTGTAATGAAAATCATTTAGGCAACTTTAGGCCCTGTCATGTTAGGAGGACAATTGCGCGTGGATCGATGGCATTGACAGGCTGAGCACTGCCTCGCTGAATGCCACTAATTCTGTGGGCTTGAATAGTTGAAGGTCACTGAGAGGCAGTGGGTGCAGTTGTGATATATCCATCAATAAGTGTGTTTTCTAATCTAATAGGCTGAAGGGCTGGCGCTAAACTGTGCATACAACAGGAAGCTAACCACTCCAGCGGCCATAACAATGGTAACGCAGACATGGAGCCTGTTAACTGGAAAATACAAATGTGAAAACCATAAGCATGTTCAATTTGTAATCACAGAGTTTAACTTGGCCGACTTGGCGTGAGCTCTATTTTTTGGCGTGAGACGCATTTAAATTCATGGCATTTCTTTATCAAGCCAGCGTTGAGACAGCACATGCATGTAAAAGTGTTTGGCAAATTGCGTAAGAGTTGGTAACGCTGATAATAACTTACATTAAAGAATTGTTGGGTGTTAGCAACACTAATAGCCAAACACTTATTGTATAGGTGGTGTTGGAGCAGCTGTCCAAGTGCTGTTGGAGGCCCAGAACCGCTCTGACAGGACAGAACTGAGAGTGTGGAGAGCAGCTACAGGTTCCTGGTAAGCCTGTCCAACAGCAGACTCTCTCAGGTGTGTTTTAGCACCCCATTACTAACAATCCCAATTAGCTGGAGCAAATGATCAGGCCTGCACAACATTCTGAGTATGGTAAGCTGTTTATTATCTTCTCTGCTGAATCGAGACGCCCGTTAATTGCCTCTCGGCGAGACGATGTCACAACAAAGTCCGGCCAATTGCGTCTCGCGTATTACCTCCTGTACCCAGAAAACATCTGCTTTTCCCAGTGAAGACTTCAAAGGGGCTGCGGATCTTGAATTGCATTTTAGCTGCTATTGTGGCGACCAAGGTAATCTTGATTAGGTGTTTAGGCTGCGCCAGGGTATACAGTGCAGAGAGCTTCCCAGAGCTTTGGTCTAAAGCTATTAAAAGATTGTACATTATGTTCCCCTGGCTTTGAAGTAAGGGCCGGGGAGACAAGAAGGGACTCGGGAGGCTGAGTGCAATAGCACAAGATTGATCTGCTACTTCTGTCTTTATCAAAGGAGGCTGGCGTCCCCCGGCCCCAGCGGAGCCAATCATCGCGACCGCCGCTCGGCCACTTGCCTCTCCTAAGCACTGGCCGCATTAGGAAATTGTGTACATTTAATAACACAGCTAATTGTCACAAGTTGCTTTCAGAAGCCCCCCCGTGCCCCCCCGGGCTTCAAAAGACCAAATGGGGTGTTTCAAAGCTCGGCTGCAGGGTGCACACCGTGATTGGTGTAGCCGACGTGATTTGGACATGGAGCTGGCCTCCAACAAAGAGGAGGGAACACAACATGGCATTTGATCAGCAAGAGATGATTTGCTTTGCCATGGGAAAACACTGAACATCAAATTCATCATAAAAGCCACTCTTTACCACAGATCACAGATGGGCCTTTTTGCTGCCAAATTTGAGAGGGTCTCATTTATGTTCACTTACAACAAAATTATAGGGATGTGAAATAATAAGAAAAGCATTTGGGATTTGTATTTCTGAATAGATTTGTAATGGATGGAAGCATGTCACCAAACAGCATGTTTGCTGACACTATAATGCACATCCATCTCCAAACACACAGTAATCAATCATCAGCTCGCCACTCTTAAATTCAAATCAAGGTAGGAACAAGAAACAAATGGCATGCAAATTGGCGCCCCTATTCTTTCATGGCCCCCCGGCCCCCAGTAAGTGAGGCATGTCTTGGGGGGTTGGGGGGGTGCACAGGCGGGCGAGGGATGAGGGGAATGGAAACCTAATAAGCAAATTCGAGGGGAAATGACAAAACACTTTCGGGTTCGGGAGAGGGAAGGAGCCTGGCTCTGTTTACTGTTGCACAAAGCTAACGGCTCTTGACTATGTAAATGGCGATGATATGAGACATTGTCGCAGGCCGGGCCTCAGATGGGAGACGAGACTGTGTGCATTATGGCCCACGAGCGGTCGTATGACCACGCAAATGGGGAATGCAGGCCATCCCGCGCCCAATTATACCACTGTGCCAGGTGCAGGGATACCTAAGAGCCTATTGGCAACCAGATCCCTCTGATGATACTGCTGTGCGCAGACCGTAATAGGCAGGCCGTCGCCAGACATGGCTTCTCTTCACTGGGTGGAAAGGCAGCGCTCCTCAGACAAATTAACCTCCCACGCCGGGTCAGAGTTACCCAACATCAACATAAGAAGGCACATCGACATTATGAATAAATGAGCTTTGGCCTGGTCGTGCCGCAGGAACGGTAACTAGCTCTGTGTTGTGTATTGCTGCTGCGTTGAAGCAACTGCCCAATTACACTGCCACACAACACAGATTACTGAACAATATCAGCAGCGCTCAGAGGTTGTTTTTCAGCCAGTTGCATGGTTAAGCAATGACCAGAGCAATATATAACTCTGTAACCAGCACACATTGTGTGTGTGGGAGCACTAACAAGCATCTTCTTTCAAAAGACCTTCAGACACACCGGCCACATTAAGGCATCGCAAAGCATATCGCATTGCTTTCAACTAAATTGTTAAATGCAATGTTTTGCACGTGTTCCTCCATAACAGCACACACACACACGGCCAACACCTACTAATATCTGGAGACAGCGTCACAATTCCTTACCTAGGCTGCAAATGACGCAGGTAGAAGACCCTCAGAGGAGGCAGTGAAGATGTAAGCTATAGCTAGCAGAAGCCTGCAGGGAGGACGTTACGCTCGTCACGTAAGCACGTCCATCGCCTCAACATAGCAAAGTCCTTATAGACAAGTCTCGCCACTCAGCAGCCATCTTTGAAACTCCCCGGGCAGTTATTATTAATACTGTATTGAAATGGAAGAGCCATTATTGCACTTTCCATGTATACGATGTATACGATCACGAGACAAATCTGAGAAATACCGTTTAAAACGTTTGGTGACTTTGGCCCCAAAATAAAGTTCAAAAAGCAGGTAAACTTCTAGTTCTGGGACACTATGCTTAAATTGTCTCGTTTGTCGTGTATTGTGTTTTATTGTTGTTATATTTCATAGATGTATTCATTGTTAATTGCATGGTTGTGTGCAGCACTTTGGGTCAGCATGGGTTGTTTTAAAATTTGCTTTATTAATAAACTGACTTCACTTGACTACGAATGTGCAACAGTTGGCTTGCGTCAGTGCAGTGCAACCACACGATTGGTTAAATATGTTCATGCTTGGCAGTTACATAGCAGACTATTGGCTCTTTTCCTACAACTGCCATATTTGCCCTTTCAGAATTCTCGACAGACAGTTTTTTCACAGCAATGTTGGATCCTGGACCCTCTTAACAGTTACCGGAAGTAAGCCGCAAATATTCTAGTACCCTATAAATTATATTGTAAATGTATATTGATGCATTTATTGACTACTAACTACCAAAAAATTAAGTTATATATCTGTATAAATCGATTCAAATTGCCCACCAAGCACTTCCTGGAGCTGTTTTGCATCTCCATGACCGTTGATAATTTCAAACTTCTGTTGAAGCGACTCTATCTTCTCCATGGCTCTGGTCTCTGACCATACAGTACTAAGTTTCCTTCTGATTCTAGCCCACTAGCAAAACAGTGTCTTGGTACCAGACAGGGCAGGCTGGTCCTTCACACCTCAGGTGTGTTCCAAGGTGACAAACTGAGGCGAATGTTCGTGGCAAACACGTGTTCACGTTGAACTTTTGTGTCAAACGTTTAAACTAAAAATTGGCTACATTAGACTAAAACTGTCACCCTTCATCGGGCATCCATGTGCGAGAGAACTACCTCAGACCGCTTGTTTGTGTTCGCAAACATTTGCGGCAAACTCAAAACAAACAATGTTCATAAACGTTCATAAACACAATTGTGAACTTGCCTCCCATCTCCGCCACAAACCTGAGGCTGAGGCAGATCAGCTTCCCGCCTGGCAGCATGCGTCCGCAGGTACGAGCCACAGGGGGGCGCCGTGCGTCCCAGGGTCAGCCTGTTGCGCTCCACGATGTCCTCGCCCCTCCTCCTCTCCTCGATGACGCCGTCCCGCCGCTGGGTGGGCCCACCGCTCGCTGGCCCCTCCCTCGGATCCCCCGTCTCCCTAGAGCCGCTCCCACGCTGGGGGCTCGGCCGGCCGGGCGGCGGGGGCTCGTCCCGGGACACTCGGGTGTGGTGCTGCGGTTGCGTCGAGAACTGGAGGTGCGTTTCCGTGGCAATGCTGCTGCCCTGCGCGTGCAGCCGGTAGGGCCTGGCGGCGTCGGCCACCTGCGGCGTCTCCACGGGGCAGGGCAGTCTGGCGTCAATGTAGCGGTACCCCCCCTTCAGGGTCCACTGACCCACATGACCCTGCCACACTGCTGGATGCTCTGGGTGAGGACCTGGGTGAGGACCTGAGTGAGGACCTGGGTGAGGACCTGGGTGAGGACCTGGGTGAGGACCTGGGTGAGGACCTGGGTAGGCCTCGTCAGAGCTGCAGACAGGAGAATGAGAGAATGAAAAGGAAACCATTCAAACGTCCCACTGAGACAAGAACGTGTAAAACATTCCAAACATTTGAATGCATATAGGGCCCCCCACCCAGGTATGCACTGTATATCAATTAGCAATACATTTCTGTTAAAGTTGGGTGCCGGTGTTTCACAGTTCAAATGAGAGTGAAATCACATCTTGACACCTGATGTGATTTCAGCTGATTGAACCACAGGGAGGAACACGAGGTTAGATGTCATACAGTTTAGATGCAGCACGTATAGCCTAAAGTTCACAGCCCACGGTAGCTAATTGCACCTCTTACGGCGCTACTCTGCACCCTCATTAAAGACATCTCAGTACAAGGTTTTCGTGTTGGAAGCAAACAAGAATACTCGCTGAGCCTGCCACAGCGAGGTCAAAAGAACAAGAGGCATTAGGCTATTATAAGATTGATGGTGTCCTCAAACAAAGAGAATGGGACCTTATTCAGAGGCTAAAAGCTGTCAGCTGAAAGTGAAACAGGTGATGGGGGCTATGAGCCTGTATTTAGAGGCAATTTTCCTATTTTCACCTCCAGCCTCACTAATGAGAGCGTGTTGGAGGACACTGGTAGCGGGGCGAGCGGCTCACAAGCGGCAATTTTCAGCTTATGAAATGGCTTGCAAATCACAGGATAAAATGCTCCTTCTGATGGTGATGAAAAGATCTCATTAAACTAAATATCAGAGAGCCTCTTTGTTGTTGGTGCACTGGGTGGAGCGAGGCTCGCTCTTTCCCATCAGGGCGTCGTGTTGGCTGGGATGGGGGGTGTCTCTTCGCTACCTCTGAAACGGTAAAGGACGTGTCTCTCCATTAACGACTGGTCCGTGCTGTAGGATGCGTGGCAGCCAGCACAGCTGGGGTGGCCCTGTCCTGCGTGGGCAAGGCACCCAGGGCCAAGACGCACAAAAGGAGAGGAAGACAACGGGTTATCCCCTCCACCCATCTATCAGCACAAGCCCAGGTGAAATGTGGGGGTGGCAGCAAGCGATGAATGGACTGTCCCAAATGGGCATCTGTGTTTTCAATGAGAAGTACCCATTGAGTTTGTAAACTATGCAATGGCAACTATTGTGCGCAGGGGCTCGCCCACTTTGAGGTGTTCATCGCCATAGAAGACCACCACAATGTGCCGGCGGAGTAGGGGCTGCCTACGGCCGTGACCTCCTAGGGTAGTAACAGGTCACGGGCACAGCTAAACGACGGAGACATACAGGACGGAGACGCATGCTAGTGGATGGCACACGCATGTGTTGACCACACGGTACGTGAGGCTGGAATAGTGGCATGGAGACGGCGACAGTTTTCTAGAGAACGCTGTCGTCCGCAGCACAGATTCCTACAACTCATCATCGGGCCCTCAAACGGCCGAGAGAGGGGAGCGAGAGAAGGGGGGCCCTTTGTACCGACAATGAGCCTTGTTAATGGGCCACGGAGTGACCACTTATTGTGATGCACCACAACAAAACAAAAATCTAATTTCCTTTGAATGAAAGCAGTTATTCTGAAAGCACCTGAATTAGGTCAGTCTCGCCACACACAACCGCCAATGCCCGCATGTCATTAAATAGCTGTCACTGCTGCTTTGTTGAGTGGTGAATGAATGCTATTTATCTTTCATACTGCATGTGCTGTTTAAAAAGATCTCTCAATTGTATTACACATAAGCAGCACTATTATCTGCTTAATTTGAAATTAGTTTGTCACTGAAAATAGTGACATTTCATAGGGTAATATAACAATATAATACTACTATATAATATATGTTCATAGAACTGTCGTGATTTTGAGATTAAGAACAAGGTGTAGTTCTACCAACGAAAAATCTTAATTTAATATTTTGTCTGATATGATGCTTATGTTTTCTGCTTTTATAAGATGTGCCATTATCATTATGAATTTGATGTAAGATCATCTTTATGCAGTGGAAAAATAACAACACTATATTAAAGTAACAACGCTAGAAACGTTTGCCATTTTTATTCCATTATCTAAATAGAAGCACACTGCTCAGTACAAGTAGCGCAGTGCAATCAAAAAAGATCGTTGTCAGTTACTGCCATCTAGTGGACCAACAGTAACAAACAAATCTAATATAAAATCTAGGCAACAAACTCGCTTTAGCAGTAAAATCTGATTCACTGATCATAATCTGACATAGTTATTATTGTTTTGGCCCATATATGATACGTGAAATAAGATTCAAAATATCAGGCGATTTAAACATATGCCTATTCCGTTGACAAGACCTAGGCCTACAAGACATTGGGGACAGAATAATGAAGGATGCACTTGCATCTGATTATTGACTCTCAATAATGTGAAAGTCTACACAGCATTTTCTTTTGTGCTAAACAGCCATACAAAATAACCCAGGCTACATAGGCTTCACCTTCCTATTCCACTGAGTTGATATTTGTAATAAATGGTTTGGGTCATTCAGTACCCTAGGCCTATTCTATATTCTAAATTAACTTCTTTCATGGGCGTAGAATTTGATTGAACATATCCAACATAGGACATAACAGTGAACCAGTAGTGTAGTAGGCTTATCCTCTCCGGGAACCATCACCATATCGTGGTGGAGAGGTTTGTGTGTCCATATGAACCTGAGAGCTGTGTTGTCTGGAGCCTTGTGCTCCTGGTAGGGTCTCCCAAGGCAAAGTGGTCTCAGGGGACTCAGGAAACAGACAGAATGGTTCAAAAGACCCTTTATGAAAAATCATAAAAGAGGAGAAGTTACCCTGCCCTTAGGAAGACCGGGGCCCCGTCTGGAGCCAGGCCCAGAGGGAGGCGCCTGGTGGCTAGGTTTGCCCGAATTCTTCGGGATCCCCCAGTCCGAGCTGGTTAATGTGGGGTCCCCTGCTGGAGCTGCTGCTCCCGCGACCCGACTACGGATAAGGATGGGTGGCTTATTCTAGGCTACTGTCACTGTCAAGCGGTTCAATGGGCGATTTAATACGCATATGGGCTACTACTCCGATCTCCAGTGTGTTTTTCATGTTTTTACTGGGGGAGACAAATACACTTGTTCAACATACAACGTGGTCCGTGGTTATTCCATGGGTCAAGCAGCTCTGCAGGTGCACACATGCTGCTTCACCTGGTGTGTGTGAAGCAGCTCTGCAGGTGCACACAAGCTGCTTCACCTGGTGTGTGTGAAGCAGCTCGGCAGGTGCACACATGCTGCTTCACCTGGTGTGTGTGAAGCAGCTCTGCAGGTGCACACATGCTGCTTCACCTGGTGTGTGTGAAGCAGCTCTGCAGGTGCACACAAGCTGCTTCACCTGGTGTGTGTGAAGCAAAGAGGGAGAACATGCATGTGCACTGCAGCGCTGCTTACCTCCACAGATCTGCGTGTCTCGCTCCGTCGTCCCGTGCGTCAGTGGGGAACGGCGTGGGTCTCCTCTCGCCGGTCTGGCGCTCCGCCTGAGCCAACTCAAGGCTATCGACGAGCTCCTCCTCATCCTCCTCCTCCTTGTTCGCCTCAATCGGCCGTGGGTTGCCATCCTTCTCAGTGCGGCCAGTCGGCTCAGGGCGGCCTGCTCGGCTCCGCTGCGAGTCCTTCTCCTGCGCTACGCTCTCGGTGTTCGATTCGAGAGAGTCCCACGAGAGACCGGTTGCTTCCTCGGACAGAGAGAAGTGCACATGTTCCCTCTCCAGTCCAGAGTGCATCTTCATCCAGAACGCTGATGATCAGTGCTTCCTGGTGCTCTATTCATAAAGGCTACATGGTTGTACAGCACCGGTAGCCATAATACTGCAACACAGAAGAGAAATGCGTAGCATGTAGGCTTATATTTGCTTGCCAATACATGAATCATTATTTACTGAACTGAAACCCTACACCATGATATGGTATTTGAATACCCACATATTTGCATATCTTGATATATTTGCATATAGGATAACAATTATTTGTAAAAGACTATGTGGCCAGCATAATGTTAACTGCTACAGTATTAGTTTTGGAAGAACTCAACATTTCAAGACAGCCATAACTTCTCCAGGTAAAGGGACACACACTGGTTAAAAAACTGACTGGAGCTGATAGTACAAGGCACAAAGATCAACACGTACACAGTCTAATTAAAACCTTCAGGACTGAGACTCGTGCATCAATTTTTGCGGGTTGATCCATGGAAAGTTGCTGTTGTGACCAAGAAACAGATCACCAGTAGGTAACCATCATTACAAGATAACACATGCCCTATCTACAGGCCATGAAAGGCCTATGCCCTAACTACAGGCCTAATGGATAAACACTTACATACAATGTGTGTACTCGCCAGGACAGAGTTCCATGTATAAATATTTCAAAAGCGGTTCTGCAATGTCCACATCAGACCAGCCATATAATGTTATAAGATAAATGTGACGCACCCCCCTAGCGCCGCCTATGGGTTGACGCCACCCACACGTCCCTCTACTGGTCAGATAGACGCACACACGTAGCGTACGGCTGGAACAGGGAGTTAAAGCTGACAGCACAAGCACGGCTACAAGGCGCCCGAGGTTTGCACGGTGCTGACAAGCAGTGTGTATTCATGCAATACAAATAGCGCAGCTCGGCCTCAACATGTATGACCAAACAATTCGCCCACACCATGTCTCGATGTAGCCAGACTATCTATAAAGACGATGGTTTTTGTAAAGACGGTTTTTGTAAACACGATACAAATCCCGACCTACCGTACGGTAGTACCGGTCCTGATAGTCTACCATGCAGTCCACCGTGAAGTTACTGTGATAAAGTGAGCCAGTGAATGTACACAACCTTTTAATCAAATGTAACGTGCATTTACGATAATAAACTACGGCACTAAGGTTGGTAAAGAGTCAGTCGGCCCAGCGAGATTAGTTTTCCCACAACTGTTTACTCGGCAAGCTCTCTACTGCTACCATAGCGACGCGTACAACGACGCAGGCGCGTTGATAAAAGCATCTGCTCCCAATACAATTTAAAGATGGCGGCCAAGTTAAAGATGACGTATTGTAGAAAAAGGAAAAACAAATTGAAAGTTTGATTTAACACTTTTATCAGCAAGTTTCTGGTAGATGTTCAGATAATAAACCTGCATACAGCATTAAAGCACAGACACAGGCAAGATATGGGTTACCAGTTTTATTGTGAAGGCAACAGGTCAAGTGACCATCCCAAGTATAGAAAATATTTTCAGGTATGTGAAACTGAACTCTGCCATACAAAAACCCATCCACCGGCTCCCTGCTGAAACAGGGAGGCGTTAACTAAATGTATTGTTATTAAAGTCACTCTGCTAGTGCGACAGAGGGTCCGGCGCTTGGTGAGGTAGCTGGTGAAGGGGGGACGGGTGGGTTAATCGACCTCCTCGATGGTGGGGCCAGAGGAGCCTTGGCTGCTTGGGGCAGAACCACCGGCGCCGGGGAAGCCTCCAGGCATGCCTTCTGGCATCCCGCCGGGCATGCCGCCGGCACCCTGGTACAGCTTTGTGATTATGGGGTTGCAAACCTTCTCCAGCTCCTTCTGTTGGTGCTCGTATTCTTCCTTTTCTGCCGTCTACACAGAAATAGTTATGTCAGACCACTTGTAGGGAACGTCAGCTGCAAGCAGTGTTAGCAATACTTTTAGTCAAACTCAATATTGCCCCTTTGCCTCCTTGTCACGAGAAACCAAAATAATCTTTATTCTTCTACAAACCCCTGGCTCTGTCACAAACAGTGGTGGACGCCACAATGCGCAGTAGTTTTAGACTAGCAGTATTCCTTAGTTGTCATTTACAAAGCCATACTACTATGATTTGCTTCAGAACGTCTTTTAGTGTGTAGATCGGTGCCGCTGACCGATAAGTACTAAGCAGAGATAATAATTGTGCCTTTAAGAGTCAATAGAACTCTATGGGCGTAATCTGTTATGTTGCCGAGCAGCTAGACGCTCG
>JAODUK010071197.1:0-16446 GCA_027564635.1 Typhlichthys eigenmanni
CCCCCCCCCCCCCCCCCCCCCCCCACAGCCCCAGTGTTCCCGCCCTGTGCGTGCGCCTCACATGCACGCCCTTCCCAGCCCTCCTTGGTACACACACACACACACACAGCCCCTCCCCCGCCCTCCAGCTGAGTGACAGTACTGATTTATCCCAGGCTTGGCAGACAGCCACCTCATCTCAAACAATTGCTGCGGGGCCGGTCTCTGGAGCCAAGTTTGGATGGCAATAAACAAAGTTGAAGATTGGCTCCTCTGCGCTGCTCTCTCTCCTCTCATATCCCCAAATTCATCTCCTCTTCCATCCCCCTCTCTTCTGCTTAGTTGACCCCCTACGTGCACCGCAGAGGTGAAGAGAGCAACAGCAAAATTGCAAGTACGAGACAAATCCGTGCGATTAGCATGGAAAGCTCTAAAGGCTTGTCCCCGGTGAGGATTTGTTATAGGCATTCATTGAACAGTGTTTATCTTAATAGATAATACACGTAAACATAATCAAAACCTTTGCAAGGCTTTTACATTGCACCATGTATGATTCAACACAGCTGTTTGGGAGAGTTACACATGCTTAGACTGAATTAGATATCTACGGAGCAACACATGAGCATTTCTGACAAGAAGGTAATGTCCCTGAATGGCCTAAATTACAGAGAAGCAATACTGAACTTTTATATATCTGTATATCTGTATAGCTATATATAGGCCACATGCTAACATTCAAGGTGAAACAATTCCTAGTTTTGAAACAATTCCTTGTTTTCTATACAGTAAACAATAATTAGTGTTAAGCAGTGTTGGGCAGTAACTAGTTACTAGTAACTACTAGTATTTACTAGTAACTAGTTACTTTAATATCATTACTTTTTCCAAAATTACTAATCCAAGTAATGCTGCATTACTGCATTACAAAAACAAGATTTTTGGTCCTAGCAAACTTAGGGTAGGCTAATTTAACCAACCTGTCCAATCATCTGGTTTGAGAGGCTGCGATGTTTTTAAGGTGGTGTTAAGGATAGTGTTTCATATTTTCATTGTGGAATGAAATAAAAAAATATTTTCATAGCATATTGATTTAAGTCTCTCTCTCTCTCTCTCTCTCTCTCTCTCTCTCTCTCTCTCTTGCTTCACCCCTGGATCACTTCTTCAAAAGTGTTGAGAATAGTCCCAGCAGTGACCAGACAAACCAGACTGAGACCCTAGAAGCAGACCCCTCATGAATCCTCCCTGGCCTGACTGGCTGGTTTATTTACCAGCTGTACCCTGAACAAACACCTGAAAATGACATCTGGAATTGGAAACCACTGGAGACAGGACACACTCCAGCGTCTCCATACAAGCTGCTCATCATTAACCTCAGGTCACTCCCATTCCATCATGGCAGGACATGAAAACCCTCTGTAAGATAAACAAAACAACAAATACACCTTGTTAATAACACTGGGGAGTTGGGACAGATTATATTTTGTATTGGGATTATTATATTATCCATAATGAAAGCTGAAAAAAACAGAAAATGATGTTCCTGTTTTCAGGAAAACAATTAGGATTTTATAGCTGGTGTTTTAGGGCATCCAGTAAAACGTGTAATTCTGGCAGCAAATCCTAGCAGAACTGCACCAGGGGAGCACAGCAAAGCAAAACACGATGAGCAACTCAAATGGACATATTTGCTCATAAATAATTCTCTTCTGAAACAGTCGGATGAAATGTCAAATGGAGACGTATTAGGCGGGGCTGCAAAACAAACAGGCAGTGCATAAAGATGATAAGATACACACAACATTTGTCTCTGACACTCTAGTCTGACAGCTGAATTCATTCAGTATAGATTGCAGCAGTGAAATGTTAGAAGGGTTTACCAAATACACTCTAATGCTGTTGTATAATACACTTTTAGTTCACTACAGTAGTATCCCTTAAGGGTTTGGCCTTAATACCGTGTTGTTTAAGAAGTTCTGTGTAAAGTGACAAATCCCATAATACTACGGTACATATATACAATGTGCCTTAGGTGAACCTGTGAGTCTATTCCTATTTAAATGACTATATAGCTCTTAGACAATGAACTCCACATGCACTTTAGGGTCCAGGCAGGGAGGAAACCAACTTTGGAAGATCAGTGCAAATACTGTACGTAGGTGTTGGCAGTAGAAAAAGTATCGACCTGTTCCTTTTGTCTGTGCGTCTGAACCACAAAGTCACATGTCTTCAATGTTTTGTGACACTGTCACTAGATCTTAAACCGCTGCCAGAGTTGTAAGGTTCATATCAGACGCAGGCAGCGGCAGCAGGAAAGGCCCTGAGGTTTTTCATTTGTGACTACTGCTGGGTGCCGTGCTGCGGTGAGCTGAGGTCTGCCTACCAAACATCTGTGACGCCGGGGAGAGAGACTAGCGGTGAGCCCTGCGGTTGCCAGCAGACGGAGCGAGGCCACCGAGACTCACCACACCGGGCAAGAGCAGGCAGGAGCCCTCAAATGTAGCTCAAGCACTCTGCAAGCCACCGGCATACTGTGTTATTACATCTTATTGAGCATTATTACATGGCTGATCATTGGGTCTGACATGCACACAGGGCAAAACTGCTAGCCTGTCAGAATTGTGCTGCAGGGATGTTTGAAAACCACAATGTCTTTAGAGCCATTGTATCTGGTGTGTTTATTAATTAAAAGACAGGCTGTTTTCGCTGATCGAGTCTGGCCTCTGGTGTTCTTTCCAAGGTTTCCCAAGCTGCAAGTGCTAATCTGCTGCAAAGTTGATAACAAAGGCGTAAATCATAGCCCTCACACAAGCAACAACAACAGACACTATTGTTTTTGGCCGTTGTTGACTCGATAATTCTCTATGACAAGATGAGAGTGTGTGATAAACTCATACACACACAAACAAATGTCCTCTCCTTCCGTTAATAGCATGCAACAGAATGGGTTTACATCTTGGAAACAAGCAGATTAACAACACTAGGTTGTGTAAATCCAGTCATAGGCGTGATAGACAGGGCTAGATAGGTAGCGGGACTCTAAGGTGCAGTTCCGCACTGCTGCGTTACAACGTGCCCTAAGATGCTTAGCCACGGTGGGATGTGACGCGGTGAGAAATGACGTCTGCTAGTGAAAGTGGTTGTTGTGAATAAGTTTGCACACTGGTCATGGCAGGGCACAGAGAGACTCTAGGAGAGACCTTAATGAAATGCAATGCTGTTACCATGGAGATACAGAGGTCTGCCAGTGGGTCATACAATGAACGACGTGGGCAAGATAATTAGCAAAGTCTCACCGGGAGAATATCTCCACCATATTATTCATTACTCTTTGAAAAAAAAATGATATACGGTCTGTAGCCATGGCAATGCCGTAGTTCATCGTGGCGAGAGAGAGAGAGAGAGAGAGAGAGAGAGAGAGAGAGAGAGAGAGAGAGAGAGAGAGAGAGAGAGAGAGAGAGAAATGGGACTGTGGTCACTTAGCTATTTATCAAAGATAACAAACACCTTGTGATACACTGATTCAATATTATAGCCAATGAAAAACATGCTCACGTTTTCCTAATGTCAGTCAATGTGAAGGTGAGTGTCACATATGGTTAACTGTTCTGAGCAGTTTATTTCTGGAAACAGAGGAGGAGGAGCTAAACTGAGGTCGTAAAGCTCAGCTTCTGGCTTTGCACTGTCTTGCTCGCTCACTCCCCGTCTCTCTCTCTCTCTCTCTCTCTCTCTCTCTCTCTCTCTGATTCTCTCTCTCTGACCGCTACCTCTGCAAGCCTGTGAACTCAGGCTGAACCGCTCCATACTGCCTAGGGTATATGATCTATGTGTCATGGTCAGTCACCTCAAACCAGCCCTTGTTGGCAGAGTGGCGGTTATAGCAACGCTAGAAAAACGATCCAGATATGATGTTGAACTCTTCAACTGATCACAAACATACAGCTAACTCTCACTCTGCCATTCTCCACTTTTCTCTCTTTAGCCCGCCTTCCCCTTTACACACACACACACACACACACACACGCACACGAACACGCACACACACACACACGCACACACACACACACACACACACACGCACACACACAGCACCTCTTCCGCATCTCTTTGGCAGTTAAACTTGGCACTGTCAGACTTCAGGCACTGCAATCCTTTAATGCCTATGTTGTTCCTGCGATGTTCAGTTGTGGACAAAAGCTACTTAAAGGTTGTTTTCGTAGACCTAAACAGTGAAAGTCTGGACATTGTCTCGCTCTCCTCAGGCTAGTGGCCACTCCAGTCCTTCCCCTGGGGAATGCAAGTCTTACTGGGGGAAGGGAAGTTGCCAGTGTTTTGCTCTCACGCACCCTGTAGATTGGAACATTAGAACTCACAATTGGGGATCGAGGGAGAAATCCCCTCCTTGCCTAGCGCTCCACCACAGGTCATCTGCTTGGCACTGACCTCCCCTGAGTCCCCCATTGCAACTCCCTGGCTCCGCATCTCTGTGGAGTTGTTTACATAATGGACATGTGTGCATAGAATGTGGTTCTTGCATATTTTGACATTTAATTGAGTGAGATGTTGGAGAGACTCTATGTAAACAATGCGGGACGACTTTGAACTGTGACTGCTCAGACAAGGTATGTTTCAGAAATAGTGAAATGTGTTAAAATAATTTATATGCACAGCTATTAAATATGCAGTTGATATACAGTGCTGTCGTGGTATCTTGTTCACCATCTCGCAAAATAAAATCCCCATTTAGTCACTGCAGATAGCGTCTATTATGTGCTAGAATGCCTGCCATTACATTTGATCAGATTATCTCCACCTCCAATCTCTCCTCACCATTTCTCCCACAGCAAAGTGTTCAAATCTCTTATTTGAGTTGGCAGCCAAAGCCAAGCTAGTGTTTGCAGCACATGGCCCTCGTGCATAGTTGTTCACCATTGGCTGCATTCATTCAATGTCACGCTGAAGCATTTGAATAATGAAAGCTGTACCAGCTGGGCCTCTGAGGCCAAGGAACAAGCCACCCTGTCTCTCCTTCTCACTCTCTCTTCCTTGTCTGTTTTGTCCTCTTAACAGCTCCTCTCACGTGGTTATCACACCCGTAAACCTCAAGCTTTTCAGGCGCACCCATGAGGTTTGAGTTCTCTACAATGGCCGGGTACAATTTCTCAGGGTATAGGTCCACGTCATGCTGGTGTGATTGCCTGGGGACAAAGACATTTGTGTGCAAATTAATATGATCAGCGCAGACCCTATCAAATATTGTGTCATTGTTATGGCTTTGTGACTTGCATTCACATGACATGCAAGGGATATGTGTGTTAGAAATGTGTTTCATGAGTTCGAGGATTTTGATAGATGATCAATACACTGTCTAATCTGATTTGTCTACATTAGACATGTGAAATTGACTTATGTGTAATAGCCTACAGTACCTAAGCCTGCTGAGATGGACTTTACTATTTAGCAAACAGATTGATGCCCTAAGGCTATAAGCAACCAAGGGCTATCAATAAAGCATTAGTGATTTGACCTTTGCAGCCCCACAAATAAATCAAGCTTGGAAATCCCCTTTGTGGCACATATATTTATTCCCCCTCAATCAACATCTACACAACCCCCCTAGCAACACTTGTCAATTACTTGATTCTGAAAGGACACAGAGCACAAATATCGCTCAGAACTCCACAACCTACAGTAGCCTACATAAATTGTGCTCATAGTGAAACACCCTATAGACTCTATAGGCTACTCCTATACATTGGACATTCTAAGCTAGCTAGCGGTGTAAACAAAGTCCTTTGACAATGAACAAGCGAGTGAGTCCCAATGACGTAAATGGGTTGCTAATGAGCAAGGTGGTCAATGAACTACAGCAAACAGGAGCCAGAGGTGCATTCCTGAGCAATGATGTCCTTGGTTGAACTTTAAAGATGTCAGATCTCCACAAGCACAGTGCTCTACACAGTATGCCTATGCTTGGTCATCAGTGGCACCGATGACATGATTGCAATCAGTTCCCTATAACCTTTTTGTGATCTCAGCAACAAGAGCTGGTGCTTTTATAGTTATTATTACCAACATCAGAAAGGACCTTTAACTCCAAGCCCTCACTTCCTCACCCCTGCACATATTCTGGAATTATTGCATCCATCATTGGCATTTACTGTAAATGAGTTTAGTACTGGTATAAAGGCGTAGTCTCTCTCTCTCTCTCTCTCTCTCTCTCTCTCTCTCTCTCTCTCTCTCTCTCTCTCTCTCCCTCTCATTGTTGTCTCCTGGCATGACTAACCCTGATCTGTAAACTTAACAAGCTGATGTCTTCCTGGACAGCTATTACTGCTGGAGGAAGCCCATGGTCTGAGGTAATCAGGCCACTGGTATAATCAGCCTGTGTAAAACTGGATGTTTATGTCCCAACCCAGAGGGAAGTCGTTAATGCATCTTAATTAAGGGTAATAAAGCTCCCTCTGCCTTATGGGATGGAGTGACCCTGACTTGATCTCCGACGCACCATTAGCATCTATTAAGAGACTCATTCTATAGACATGTTTTTGAAGTGTCATGTTTCACCATCAGCCGGTAGTGAGGAAACACTACCACTATGTTTTGTTGGTCAGCTGGTTTAAATAAAGTGTGTTTATCTTAGCCAATATGAACAAGACATTAATGTGTAAAACAACATTTGTGCAAGTGTCTCATTTTGCTTCACGTATCGCGCTACCCAAATATCTTGAGGAAAACGAGGTACACCCTCCGTAATACATGTCTCCTACAATTGGTCAATGATGTCACATCTGTATTTGTGTATTAAATTTATTTGGGTCCCTTGCTCTCCATGTTTCTGCTGAAATTAGGGATGGCACAATCCAGTTTTTTCAGTCTCGATACCGATACAGATACCGGCACTTTGGGTATCGGACGATACCGAGTACCGATCTGATTCCAGTGTTAAAATAAGTTTTACGTTACGTTGCAAAGCAAATGACAGCCAATCTCTATTTTAGGACTTAGATGCATTTTAGAAACCTGCTGCTGATAGTGTGGCCTGGATAGTTTAGACATGGCTGATGCTTGACAGTAGACCTACGCGTGTCTTTATCCTCCTTCATACATTCAATATTACATTTGAGATTTCTCTTTTGTTTAGAATGTGAACAGTGGTTCCACTGTATCCTTTGGGTTCACAACAAAGCGCAATGCATTTCAATGTGTGGGCCACGGAGGGATATTGTCTTGATTTGAGCTTTGAGTTAGCAAGCATCCTCGAGAATGACTGACCCTGCTTTTAAGTGTGTTTGTGTGGCCTGTGCTCTGTGGAGCAGTGTGCAATACAACATATACTGCAGGAGTTCATGCAGAGGCTTGTGCATGTGTTGTCATAGGTGGGTTCATCTTTTGCTTTCCCAAACCACTAGATGAATACACCCCCAGCCCTCCCTCCCTCCCACACATGCACACATGCACACGCACACACACACACACACACACAGTTTAACTCTCTGATGTGACACACTGTTTTGACATGTTTAAACAAGGGGTTTCTCTTTGGTGACAGACTATTAATACCAAAGATCCTCTCTGCACCTTTTAATTCTTATGAGCCGTTATCTAAATACTACTACTATTACTACTACAAATAATACTGACAACAATAGCCTGTAATGTAAAACACTGCACAACACAGTAATGTAACTGCTACACCTACAACTACCGCATGGTGAAAACAGTCATCCCAGGCCAAGTCATGCAGTGACTGGCGGTTTAGAAACAACAACAGTGGACCGGAGCACACATTATGAAATGAGTAATGCCAAGCAGCTGCTTGGCCTGTCGGCTAAAAATACACACACATTTAATAAGGACAGGTGTGTTTAGAACAAAATTGTTTAAAAGTACCAGTAACTACATGCATGTATGTATACATCTACTGTATGAGGACACAAATGTGTAACAGAGCTCATCTTTTAGTACAGGGGATGTAGAACAATGAAAACTGTATGTGTATAATTGCCACTGAAGAATAATCTCACTGATTAAAGTAAACACTGAATCATACTGTCATTTTTGTGCTTTTTCTTTTCTTCATGAAAGTATGTGGTTTTGTAGTGTGGTGTTTCACCCGCGCGTGTTGTTCATCTGCAAATACATTTTAAAATTAAACTCAAAACGGCCTGAGGCGCGGGGTGCAGAAGCTACAGCACACTCTAACCACTTCCCCCCCCCTCCCTCCCTCTCTCTCTCTCTCTCTCTCTCTCTCTCTCTCTCTCTCTCTATTTCTGCCTCTGTGCTTCAGCTCTCTGCAGGGTCTTTGTGGAAAGAGTCCACAGTCCTAGTAACAGGATCTAGAGAGGTACAGCCTGAAACCCAGGCAGCAAAAACAATCATCTGCCTTCTACTGGGAGTCAGGAACAGGCTCTTGGCCAACAATAGCACGTCTCTCATCACCCAGAACAGAGGGAGCAGAGGGGAAGAAGAGGATGAGAGTTAGAGGGAGACAAATTCACATGAGAGTCAATAGACTGAGGTAGAGATATATAATATAAGGACAGAGAGAGAGAGAGAGAGAGAGAGAGAGAGAGGGAGAGAGTGGGCGAGTATCAGTTAATATGGTTAATCTCCTGTGTGTTGTGTAGGTGGGTTGGAGCTCTCTCTGCACTGAGACTGAAATACTGAGGGACTCATGTGTGACCACAGGCCTGACCTCATGACCTTTTGTTCTAACTGTGTACTTTAGGGTAAACACACACCAAGACACATCAATAAAATGTGCACACAAAGCACGCACACATATTACTGTATGCACAGTAATAGAATGCGCAATCACACACAAACGCACACAGACACGCACAAATAAAAGCACATGTAAACGCACACACACACACACACACACACACACACACACACACAGAGGTTCGCATCATAAATCGGACACCATGTTGCAACCCAGACAGCCCCTGGCTTGTCTGTCAATATCAATAACAGCACTATGCTCATGATGACACATACCTGGTTACAGTAATAGCTGTGAAAACACAGCCAGGATTGTGGAAGGAAGATACTGGTAGAGTAGACCAGTTCTTGGAATAATGAGATATACAGCGCAGTTGTTTTGTGGACACACACACATGCACGCACACACTTTGTGTACACAGAAGATTAATCAACAAACAAATACAGTGATATTGTTAACCTACTAAGCTCTTACTGCGTGTGTGTTCGTGTGGGGATGTGTGTGTGCATGTGTGTACATGTGTGTATGCATGTACGTGCATGCATGTGTGTGTGTGTGGACATTTCTGGGAAGCTGGTCTAATAATTCTGTGTTTTTCTTGAGGCCGGCTAGTGAAGACACATCCTTACTGGAGACTCTGTTTGTCTACGTTATTATCTGTTATTGTATGCCACACATCTGAATGTCTGTGGATACCGCAATGTCTGTCTGTCTGTCTGCTTATCTTTTTGTTTACCTCTCACACACCCATAACCCGCTCACTATCACTGCTGACATTTCCTGAACAAGTGTTCAACATGTTCAGAATGTTGTAGTAGGACACCCACTCACTGTAAGTGCTGCATTGCTGGAGTTCCATGCATACAGTAACACAACTTTGAGTCACTACACGGCACAGTGCAGAGAACAGAAATCCTGGCGTCCGGCCTTGGGAGAGCATTATCACATTGCGGTGCGGTCAGCCGCATGTGTGCAGGACGTTCAGCTGGTAGACAATAGGTCAGAAGGCAAGGAGAGAAAGATGTATTCCTATGTTTACTGTATGCACCTTGTGACTCTGAGTCTCTGAGTCTGAGGTGAATAGTCAACTCAGACACACAGCTGTCATCAATTCACCTTCAGTTTGATTCCAAAACCACATGTTCATGGTTCATGTTTGACTAGCATTTTTATGTGTGTTTCTATTATGAATTATTGAACATTGTTAATCACCCGTTCTATTTTTACTAACTGTCCCAGCTGGGTAAGTTTGTTTTTTTGTTGTTACTTTTTTCCTAATAGTTTTTTTTTTTCTATTTTGAGTCTCT
Organism: Typhlichthys eigenmanni; assembly: GCA_027564635.1. Lineage (NCBI taxonomy): Eukaryota > Metazoa > Chordata > Actinopteri > Percopsiformes > Amblyopsidae > Typhlichthys > Typhlichthys eigenmanni. The sequence continues at coordinate 10,012 of JAODUK010071197.1, forward strand.
CCTTGTCCAGCTGAGGGATTAGGATAAGGGAGCGTTGTTTAATTTCCCATTTTAAATGTGCGCTTTCTTAGATTAACTGTGATTAAGGGATATATAAACTTAATTTGACCTGACTTGTGGGAGGGCAGTGTGCATCACTCTACGCACACAGAATGAGCCATGTAGGCTACATGTTAGGTGTAGTCAAGCAGCCATTTCAGCACCCCACCAGGAGATATTCTTAGGAAAAGGAGGGAAAAACACACAAAATGGCTTTCAAAGCTGCAGATACTCAACTGGAAATGGATTCAAACTTTCCAATCCATCAGAATTGTACGTCTCTGAGGTTATCAATTTCTCTTATCGATGCCAGAATTATTTTCTGCACATTACAAAAACTCATGCATCATGATGCCAAACTGATTTGAATGTTTTTATGTATATTTGGTTCAAGCTTATTCTCTTTTGAAAAGGGATATTTTACTGTATTCTAATATTGCCATTGTAATTTATTTCAACATTCTCAAATTTCATTAGCCAGACACTGTTTCCAGACAGATATCAAACAGCTGCGTTGAAAATGAAACCCTGTGTGACGATAAATAATCAATAGTGGCATCAGTATCAATAAAATCATATCAACTCCCATCCCAGTCAAGGTCCTTACCAGAGCACTGTGGATCCAGCATGGCTCTAGAACAATATAGAGCTTTCCTGGAGCGCACCTGGGCTCTGTTCCTGACCGCGGTACGCGAGAGTTCAGAGTGTTCCAGTTACGTCCATGGCCGCTGAGAGGATTTGTCACTATGGCAGGGGCGCATCCTGTTGGATGCTTGGCTGTAGCTCACAGCACTCACATGGAACACATAGTAGTTTGTTTTAACTCTGTCTGTCAGCACTGTGTAGTGCGCCAATATCCTTTCGACCAGCAGTTCCCAAACCTTTTTAATCCTTGACCCCGTTTTCTCTGCATATGAACACGATAACATATAAATGGTAAATGGTAAATGGACTGCATTCATATAGCGCTTTTATCCAAAGTGCTTTACAGTATTTTGACTCACATTCACCCAGTCACACACACATTCATACACCGATGGTGATTGCTGCCATGCAAGGTGTGACCAACCACCAGGAGCAGTTAAGCATTAGGCATCTTGCTCAAGGATGCTTACAGGTAGGCCAGCATCAGGGTTTGAACCCACAACCTGCTGGCTGGAAGCCCAACACCCAGACCACCAGACCATCCTGCCCCCCATATAGAGTAAACAACTGTAAACCTCACTGTAATATTCACATTTGCATTTTATTAAAAGAGTTCAACCTGAAATGATCTTGCCCCTTGACAGGTCCTGATCCCCTAATTTGGAAACCAGCATTGGTTGATGGATTGGCGGTGGTCAAGGGCACCTCTGGAATTGTATTGGCCACCCAGCATTTCTGTACCTGTACTGTATTTTAAATGGCTATATAAATCATTAGATAAACTACAGTCTAACAATTTGTTTGCTAATAACTATTCAAATAAAGTTGAATAATCAAACTGCTTTTAGAAGAAAGTGCCATCCTGACGCTATAATCGTACATACTACTGTATAATAACATATAATCTTCCCTCTGCAAGACAAAGTCTTCAAACAATTATGGTCCAAGTGTACATGTCTGGGTAATGTGTTTAAATAAGGAGGACATTAGCTCAAAGCTTCAGTGGATGTAAAAATAATCACTGTTTTTGTCACTACTTACACTGCTGGTGCACCACCTGGAGGGTTAAATATAAAAATAATATAATAATAATATAATATAATATTTGTTTGCACTTGTTAAGCGCTGCAATGTCTGTATGAGAAAGAAAATGCACTTTGTTAGGTTGTTGTTTTGTTCTCCTTTGTCTCCCCTCTCTCTCTCTTGTTCTGTCTCTTTCTGTCTCTCCTTCCTTCCGAGAGAGGCTGCCCAGGCTGTGATGAGTGGCAGCCTCGACCCCACCTGACCCCCAGGCATACTTCTGCTGATGTCAGCATCTTGCCGCAGAAGTTTTTAAACAAAGCCGCAGTCTTTGCCAAGAGGGGACTCAACCATTGTGCGCCTTAAAGAGACAGTGCACAATTAAACTGGTGGTTGGCTTTTTCATTGCTAATAGTTTGCAATTCTCTTAATTTAAGATATACATGTACAGATTTTGCTGTTCTTTAAGTCTGGTGGTTTGAGCATTAATAATTTAATCTTATTAACACAATTTGCTTTGGGTGAGAGGAGTGTTTTTGTATTTTTATATGATTTTTTTTTTTTTTGTTTATATAAGATCTTTGACACACACAAAATATAAAATAGACGATTCTTTAGACTGATGTATTCTGCTGTAGGGAATGGCTGAGGTAGTGTTGATACAAAGACAATCAACAAACACACAAAACAAAATAAATTATATATAGGCTACACACATGAAGAAAAAAGAGCAGTAAATACATTTTATAGGCAACGCCGTAGAATACACTGTATGCTATATGGTGGAAGCAACACTCAGCCAGCAGGTGCAGGGTGTTAGTGCAGTACTGTGGGTCGCCAGTAGGGAGAGTAACAAGCTGAAGGGACATGTTCAAAAGCTAAAAGAGCATCCTTTATCCAGTGGGTATGAGAGAACATGGGCTCATCCATCATGCCTGGCTAGCAATGTGTGAAAAGAACAAGATCAGAGTGAGAGTTGGATGGTAGCAGAAGTGATATGACTGAGTCACAGACAAACTACTAAAACCATGCTCGAGTGGGGCAAGTGAAAATGTGAATGAGATTACAGTATAGCTGGTCTGTGACAAATCAAAATTAAGATCAGTGCCAGGATAGATACTGTAGATGCAAACTAGTTTGCTTTTAGCGAGGACTCTGAGAACTACTATGCATTATAACATGCATCCACTCAGTGTCCACTGAGATGTCCATTTCAGGTGTATCAGATGAGGAGAAATATAATATAGCAAATAGCCGCTTTACATTATAGAAAAATGTGTGTATTCTTGACAAAACCTGTCTGTGGAAATAACAGTCATAACAGACTCTAAACGTTTCCCCAACATCTTTTTGATGACTGCGCAAAGCAAAGAGTTTACTGAAAAAAAAAGGAAAGGAAATCATTGTCCTTTTTTAAATGTATATGAGGTAGTGACTTGAGAGCAGTGTTTCATACGAACAAATAACAGTTCTGAAATGTACCCCAAGCTTGCCCTAACAACACCCTGTTCTCACACTCTGGACTCCAAATGTATTAGATTTATTGGCCTTCTGTACGCTATACACAGCCAGGCTTTACACAAGCCATTATCACGATCACATTATTTTGTTTGATGACAAGGTTTAAAAAGTTGTGTATTGCGCAAATATGGTTCATTTCCAAAGCTGATAAAATGCATTATCTGTCTCAAACATGTGTGTAACCATCTACTGTAAACAACAAAGTTCTTATTGTTGCAATTGCGTGGTATTTGTGTGCTTTAATGCTGGTGGTAACGATTGCGGTTACTCAATGGTTGGCAAAAAGAGAAGAGCTCTACAGAGTTGATGATTCACTTCACAGAATATACTGTAAGAGTTTATCGGAATATTACATAATTTTGAAATAACGAGAATAGCATCAGATACTGCATGTAGATATTTCACGTATTACAGTAAAAGGAAGAATAGGTAAAACAAAGATCGGCTTAATTAGGCCTCTTCCAAATAATCTCATACGAATAGCAATGCACGTGTATGCCTCAGAACACACGCACACACGATTGGCCTCTATGACTGGCCTCTATGACTGGCCTCTATGACTGGCCCTGACGTCTCCAGTCCTGAGGAAAGACCATCCATAAAGAGACTCTGATCTCTGCATTGCATTGCAAATAAAACACAGCAGAGACTCTCTGACTGTGGTTTAAATAAAAGCCATATCATAAACTTAAAACAGGATTTGTGAAACTTCCTCACAGGGGCTTCCGATAATAAAATAATATTTATTCCCATTGTAGTTGCATGACAATTGAACCCTATTTTCTCCAAATAAGGTCACACAGTCATGGGCTTTTCTCATGTATCTAAATGTATGAGCATCTGAATGTATACCCATCAGTGTCATTTAGATGTGAGTTATAAATGTGACCAAAAAAAGTAAATGAATCAATTAATTACTATTAGAGTAACTAGCGGTGCTGGAAAAACAGTCAGAGTTCCTTCTTTTTTTGAAAGGCCTCTGTGGGAAATATTCTATTGACCTGAAGCAGGTTATAACCTAATGTTAGACATCCCTGCAGTAGATTGGTGTCTCTTTCAATGAGTGCTAGGTTTCTAGCATTTGTGGTGTAATGCTTTGCATTTACAATACAGTACATTTAATAATGAAACATTGGTAATGGGAAGAAAGAGTGTGTGTGGGTGATGTGAAATGAATGAAAGATATAGGTGGACCACACCTCACATGGTACTACTGTAACTGAGCATGCTGAAACCTCAATGAAGAGATAGGCAGCAAACACAGTTGCTCTCACAATTCTCTCACACATACTAGACACCACAAGTGACGGAACAACTTCTGCAAATAAAAACATGGTTACAGGACATAAATAAAACACTCTGCATTGGGCGCATGGGAAAGTGCGCGTGTGCGCACGTTTTTGTATGTCTCCCTGTAGTTCTAATCCCCAGCTCCATGTTTTGGAAGTAGGAGGTGAGTCTCAGAGTTCTGAAAGGTATCTTAGAGGAATGCCTGCACTGTTGAAGTAGGTATTAGAATTATATTTTCAGATCAGAGGGAAACCTTGATATGATATCTCCCAATAAGAGATTCCCACAGTTTTAGGCTTAGGCTTTGTTGTTGTTGTTGTTGTTGTTGTTGTTGTTCAGGGCACCACTGTCCAACACTGTCTCCTTCTCACTGCCTGCCTGCCTGTCTGTCCCTGTTCCTCTGCAGTGCCAGAGCATGGCTCTCAATAGAGATGAGTACCGTGATACAGCCCAATCTGGCCAGAGCCAAGCAGATTGTTTTCAAATGTAACGAGTTCCGTATTGAAGCGCAGCAGTAGGCCAAAAGCAACTTCACAATGCCATTTCTTCTGTTGTCAACAGAGAAAAGGAACGGTGAGGAAAATATTAAACGGTCCTCGTGAAGTTATTGCCCGTTTCCATTTTAAATATTCGCTTTAACCTCAATGTTTGGATCCCTTGCATGTCACTGGCAAGCAATGCCCACTCTTGAAGTAGTGATATCCTATGTGTAAGAGGAGCTGTTGTGTGTGGAGCAGAGTGGGGCGTAGCGGGATTACTGAGGGATGTTGCCATTGGCACAGGCCACAGTAAACTGATCCTAAATCACAAACATCTGCTAGACAATAACCCAGGGCCAAATGTGTGCTTTAGGGATACCGTGGCATCAGGTGAGCCTGTCTACTGAGCCATCCACACCTCTATTAGACCAGGTGCTGATAAAAACCTGTTCTGAGAATGCGCATGAGACAATTAGTGACAAACGGGATGTGTATTTCCTTCCCCCAAAAAGACACTACTTGGCTAAAGAAGGCTAAATATTGATTTGACACAAAAAAGGTAATTTAGACTTTTTTTTTTTCTGAACTACGGAACATTAAACTTATGAAACTACCTCTTATTTATTTTTGTATTTTCTAGGTTTCTGTTTTGTTCTATGATGTATGAGACCGTGGATATTTTATTTTCAACAGAATGTGTGAGCCCAGCTCCATATTACGGTGAATTCAAGAACTTTATATTTGTACCTCCCTCATACTGCTGAGAAGTTTTACGGGCTCAATATGTTTAACACCGTCTGAGCACAATTACTATAATAAGCATCTGATATTCACAGTCATTGGGTTCTTAAATGACAGGGGTGGTAACCACAATGTTATAGAGCGTACAACGACTCTGAGCACTCATGCACACGTACATACACACTGCAGTAATTAAATCTCCCAAGCCATTATAGTAAACAGTCCTAGTGCTAGATTCATGTCCTGACATGTACCCCAACCTCAGCCCAGAGAGAAGCAGCCCAGGGCTGAATGCACACTTATATAATAAGAATAAGTTGTAACTCTTCATGATTCATGGCAGAGGACTCGCATTTGAAATTTGTCATTCTGTAATGAAGTTTCACGCATATATAACTTTAAATATGATTTGCATGTAGAAGGGTGATTGTTAAGCCGCTTTTGAGAGTTGGCCTTTCGAGACTTTGTGTTGGCCTTTACGCTATATAGCACAATGTGCAACATGAAAGCTAGCCACTTCAGAGAGCTTGTTGAGTTTTCAACTTCAGCATGTGCCTCCTGAGACTTCTATTCACTGTCAGAGCACTCAGAACAACGGACAACATCCACAGGACACTTGCTGGAGAGAGAGAGAGAGAGAGAGAGAGAGGGAGAGAGAGAGAGAGAGCGAGAGAGAGAGAGAGGGGAAGGGAGAGAGAGC
>JAODUK010071208.1:0-16445 GCA_027564635.1 Typhlichthys eigenmanni
TTTAAGAAACATTTGTAAATGTGTATATTGGAGAGCTAAGTGACGTTGTAATTTTACAACAAGGGGTGTTACAGGGTATAAGGCTGTGCTGGTATAAGGTCTGTTTTTTAGACACCTCACATGGGTCAGCTGCTCTGTGACTGTAGCAATACTGGGAATCAGTTAGGTATTATGCATTGTCCTCCTCTCCCCTCTCCTCAGCCCACCCTCTTCCCCTAATCTGAGGTATGACAAAAGTGACCGTGGTTTCAATTCCTCCATGAACATATGTAAAATGGCGTCTCTAAGAAATTATGTACCAGTGTAATATATACAGTGTAAATATGATGTTTTGTTTCTGTAATATTTTGCACTGAAACAGTTATTACTTTGATTTAGATAGTTAAATTACATACTTATTTCATGTAATAGTGGTGCCAATTTAGCGCGCAGCTTTGTAAAGAATGTTCCAATAATAATATTGTGATAACTGTAGGAAGCAAGCAATAAAAAACTATTTTGTAGCACAAGCCAGGAAATGAGAAATCATTATGTTTTTTTCCATGTTCATCTGCTTTGAGTGCAGGAGTCAAACAACACTATTATTCCAACTAGGCCTATCTATTAAAACCCCTGTCCTGTTTCAATACACCGGCCATGCACTATAACATGCAGCATAGCCTACACCTCAACATGCTGGGCTCTGAACAGGGTTTGCTCCATTGAGAAGGAACATAATGATCGTTCCCCCCCACACACACACACACACACACACACAAAAACAGTAACTGACTTCACAGCAACAATCATCTTCAAGCTATAACTAACCAAATAAATACAATGAGGAGGAACGGGAGGTTCCAAGAGAGATGGGAGTTTGAACATAAAAAAAAAATTGAGATCAACCTGTCTGTCTTGTTTGTGGAAGATAATCATCCTTAATAAGATGTAATTAAGGAGTAGCCTTCAGTATCAGGAGGATTACAATAATAATAAATAATAATAATAATTATTATTATTAGTAGTAGTAGTAGTAGTAGTAGTAGAGGTAGTAAAGGACTCCCAATTTTCACATTCTTTACAACTGTCTAGATGACAGTTGTGTGCATCCTTGTAATTTAATGGTATTTGTAGTTCCATAATTTACACTATGTGCCAATACAATTTTTTGAAAGGTTGCTTGCTCATTTTGAAAGAAAATTAAAGGCACATGCTAAAAACAGAGTACCAGACTCACTACCTCACTACCAGATTGACTACCCATAAACCGTAAAATGAAACGCTTCCTCCCTTGTTTGCACCTATTTTTCAATCTATACATCTATATTTAACTCATGCACTGCAAAACCTATATCTAACTTAATCTCGTGATAATCTTGTTGATAGATGTAAAATCTAGTTGGACTGGTTTCTAATATAAATGGCGTATCTAGTGACATCATTTAAGTGAATGTGCACTTAATAAATCTTAAGTGAATTTCACTTACTGCACTGGCAGCCAGTTTTGCTTGTTTTAAGCATAAGTAGACCTAAGCTCAAAACGAATATATTTGCATTTTTTGCAGTGTGTGTGAAGTCAGCCGTTTATTTATCTTAAGGCCCTTTCAAGAGGCTTTCAGATGATACGCGGAAAAACAGATCTGGGCTAGCCGTGCCATTGTTTTCCTATGGAGAGAGCGGTGACGCTCAACTGTGCGGTACAGCTACATTCGGCGTCGCCAAAGGTAGTTGCCACCTTGAGCTGTAGGCCTATACTACGCTCAAAGTTAAAATAATTTCAACTTTAACCTATTACCATTGACAGGACAAAGCGCAACCAGTGAGTAGGCTATACGCTATGTGACTGACAGAAGCGGCAGTGAAATTATGAACGAACCCATACTCTGCCTTTGTAATACTCACTGATTTTCCGGTTTGATGGGTTACTTAGATTAACCTCTGATTGGGTTAATACTCTCATATGGTTAAAGTCAGATGTTGAAGTTGAGACGACCTGATTGTTCAGACATTGAAAATAAAAACATTGTTTTCATAATACTTTTTATAACGGCACAAACGGTTCACAAACATAATAGGCCTTCTGGTTTAACTAAATCATTATTTTATGTTTAACGTTAGAAATATATATTCATTGTTTAACATTGCTAGCTAGCGAGAGTCTGTTCCTCAAACTCCGATAGTGTACCTAGAGACTCTGCGCTGCACTGCCTTGTATTGTCTGCGCCCTATACCTCGCGGTGAGCGAAGCGCAAATCGCTTATCATAAGCGCCTCACCTTTTAAGGTTACATGATGCTGTTTTACTGCAATACCACTAGATGGCAATATAGTCCAACAATTCTGCATACAATTATTTAAAATCCAAAACGGTGCTTTCATCTAAAAAATAATATATTATTGAATTGTGCATTATTATCATTATACATTGCACACATTTGAATTAAATTGCTACATAATAGCACAGTTAACATATTACAGTTTGTCACAATAAATATTGTGACAGCAGTTCATTTATATTTCCAGGGTAAAGGACACACTCCACCCACCCCATGGATTAGACTCACTAGGTCTTTCTGGAACATCCCTGTATGTCTCCACATCCACGTTGACAGATGCATGGGTTTCATATTGAAAAAGCATGAATGCCAAGTCAGAATCTTACCATCTCAATGTCTGCATGTCCATTTTAAGTCATGCACTCCAGTCATGACACAGTAATGTGTCAGAAAGAGTGATAATATGCAAAGGAGAGGTATAGCCATTCATAGAGATGTTTTGTCTTCTGGTTTCTGGCCTGAATTCAGAGATCATTTTGCTAGGGCAGTGTTTGTGATGTTCACCAGACAGGAATGTTGCCCCCCTCACACACACACAAAGTTTCCTGTTGTCTGAACTATCAACACTGAGCACAGCCAGAGCTGAAGCTTTGGTCACCTCTGGGCCCTGAGACTTCTCTGTGTTGTAGGATGACTCAACACAAATGCACTGAACCTAAGAGGACTGTGAGTGGTACTCTGTGTATTCTGACTGAGGGGAGGAGGCCGGGGGGTGCGTTGCATTTGAAGTCACAGACCATGTTCTGTATGCATGGGTGTATTCTAACACAAGGAGCCAAGTACATGATGATTATTCATTTTGTATGCAACATTTTATTGTATGACAAAGATACATTCTTTTGAGACAAATAAAATAGACCACATTTACAAATATATTATATAGCATAAAACATATTTAATCACCACAGTTTGTAAAAGAATAGTTGAAATGACAAATAGATACAATGTCCTTATATATTTCTTCCTGTACAAAAATAGTTCTATCTGCATAAGTATTTTAATGTAACCTCTATATAATATTTAAATAATGAAATCCAACAGATTTAGCATATTACAAAAACATACAAATATAGATTGCACATGTGTTTATACAAACAATATAATTTTCAAGTATATTTCAAACCAATGGTACACATCTCACAGAATCCAAGGCATCTTAGATACTTATACAGTGTCCAAAAACTCCATAGCTCTGTATTATGCATAAAGTCTTATATCAATACGTCTGTTCAGTATTGTGTATAAGACATATTTTCCTGATGATATAACTTTAGGTCCAAATGTAAAAGTGCATTTAAGTACTGACAGTTTGCTAGCTTGGTAGTGCGATCCTTATAAGGATAGAACCCACCAATGTCCTGGTCTTAAGAAAGAGGTGTGTTAAGTCTCATTATGCTATAGGACAGTTTCTCACGTCACCTCCTGGTGGCTCCACTTGGCCATGCATTAGCACTGTTCCATCCCCGCTGCCTGGCGAGGGAGAGCTGCATCTGTATAGTCACACTCCGCGCTCTCAGTCCGGTGCCGATCGGGCAGCTGCGGTTGTTTGTGCTCTCTGTGCATCTGTGCTGTTTTCAGACCAGCTTACTCACGCCTGAAAAAAATGTGCCGGAGAACACTTGGCAGGAGTCTGAGACTTGTGGAGAATCTTAGAGCGGAGAGTTGCCCCCGTCGTCTCTCTCACAGAGTCCCGCTCATGTCCGACTGAGGAGTGCCTCTAACTTGTGAACTTGGGAGTCAGTGTTGCTCCAAACTTGTCTCAGCCGGCCCTGCTCCAGCCGCAACGTCGCTCTGCGTTCCGGAAGAGAGCGACGTCTGCGGCCATATCCATGAGGACTGATCTTGGTAGCGGGGGCCGTTCCGATCTTTCCCTTGTTGCTAAGGATGTGGAGACGGTGTGCCAGATCATGCACCGAACAGGTCCCGAGGGAACAGCCAGACTTTTTTGACTGGTTGATAGAGTTTTTTGATCTCTTCGTTCGAACCCTGATGTCATTGCTACAGGGAGAGAAAGGCAAGCAAGAGAGGAATTAATTCATGCTCGGAATTATCAACTCGTCCTCAGTGGTTATAGTTGAATTTTGTGTGTAGTCTACCTTGAAAGTAGACCTACCTTGAATTAATCATTTAACGTGTGCAATGAAAAATGTATGCCTTTACCTGGAATTGGGAATCAGAGAATCTCTGATATCTTCTGGTCTGACAAATTGTCCATAATCGATTTTATCTCCAAACACGCTGTTAAGATCTCGTCTCAATCTATTCTCCAGCCACACACTGAGCCTGAGAAGGAAGACAAGAATCCAGTTAATCAGGAGAATATAATCGGGTCTAGAGGCAGCATCTGCTGCAAAACACCCCATACACAATCTTCATGAATGTATGCTCAGTTAACTCACCTTTTCTTAAGCTCAGGGTTCATTTTAAGATCCGCACAGTGTGCTACTGTAGACAGCACACAGCAGCACAGCAGAGACTGGATTATCAATTTCATCTTGACACAGACCTGTAGGAAAAAAAATGTGTCAATTATTTACAAGTACACTAATATTAATTACTATATAACTTACTGAGATTTATTCCTGTCCTGCTTTGCATACATAGTATGTTCCTGACCAAAATGTTTAACTGACAAATGTATCTTGCTTACACAAGAGTCCAAAAGCCAAGTTATTTGCACTTATCATTCATTTATTTAAAAAGTCAATGAGGTCACACTTTGCTAGGTTGAGCAGACTGAAAGTCATGCTTCATGGCCCTGGACATACTGTCTGCCAATAAGTATTGCATTTTTCAGTATTAAATCACTTCCGCTTTAGTGGTATTCTAGTGTTAAATAATTAGATAGGTAAAATAATAATAAATGTATATCCTAGAATTAGGACACATTTCATTAGAAATTGTATTTCTGCCAAATGTGTTTTGCACAGCTAAACAGCATCTCTTCTGCAGTGAAAGTTAAACTCATTATATAACCAGACAAATGACCTGTAATTGCCTATCCACTTGAGCCATGACCTCAGAAAAGCAAGGGAAAACTGAAACAAGAAAGCGCTGAAGAGCTCCCACATACCTGTTTTGCGTTAATTATTCACTCCACGGAGAAAGCTCTTGTACGTGGAGTCAGCTATGAGCGGGTACTCCAAGGGTTCCTTGAAATGGCTCTTGGTGCTGTAAGGCAGCTGTGACACTCTGCTAATAACCCCTACACACCAGACAAGGGGCTTTATATAGATGGTGGGAGGGGCCCTTTCCCCTCCCAGTGATGTTGTTCTGCTGCTACAGTGCTGTGTAACAATAAGTTCAAAGTTAAACTTATTGTACTACCTACAATAGCAATATTTAGGACACATTGTAAATACAATTAAGCAAGAATGTGAAGGTTTATATATCTTCACAATCTGTAGTACCTTTTCATTGGACAATAACTGATTTATAGGCAAATTCTATCAAATGTTAAATATTTTATTTGTAGTGTTTCAGAGTAGGATTTGACTGTAGAGTCAAATCCTGACGATCAAAGCCCTGACAATGGAATATTGAAACTGAGGTGACTATCATTCTATTTTTTTACTGTTTGAAAGAAAAGACAGGAATTTTTGAGGCAAACAACCAACCCAGAAGATGTAAAACAGATGGACATATTGCCATATTAAAGCTGCATATACTGTTGTACACCTTAAAATTGGTCTTCATGTTTTTGGTACAAAATATGATTTGTGGAATGTTTCCAACAATTACAATGTACTGATACATTGCAGGAGACACACATTTGGTTGCTGATCTGTAAAAAGCTATAGACTCTGGACTCTATAATTTATTCAGGTAACAACAATATTAGTTTAACCATTTTTAGAAAATGCCACATTTTGAATCATAATTAATATGACTTCACGTTCAGCGTGAGGAATGCACACACAGGAATCTGAGATAATTGGTCAATGTAGCCATAAAGTCTGCCTCCACGCCTCAGAGCATATCTCGCCCCCTCGAAGGACTTGACTCATTTAAAATGGACTACTGAGTATTGGTGCTTTGAACAGAATATGAGTCCCATCCGTTTTGTTTTTTTAAGACAAATGACCAAGATACATCCAGAAATTATACTGCAACATGGCTCAGCAACAAATAATTAGATGTGTGCAGCTCAAAACAATTTCCATGTCAGTGGAGGACAAAAAACAGATGATGATTGCAAGGCCCTGAGGGCAAATATGCACCCAAAATGCCATCAGGATTAGTAAGGAATAATAACCATTTGTTTACCCAAGAAGTGGCCAAGCAACTGATCCATACCGGGGATGCTATAGATCTGGGGCTGGGTCATTCTCCAGAATGCTTGCTAATTTAAAATCAAAACAAAAACGCCTCTTTCTTTATTGCCATAGGGTGCTCCCTCAGAAGCTCTGCCCCACATAGTGGAAACACATTGCAAAGGCTATAAGGTATTGTGTGAGCAGTGTTGTGTTCTTATTTACAGAGCCATGGCTGCATACTTAGACTATTATTTTTTTCAGTGCGCACGGAGAACAGAGATGCTACCGGAATGCAAGGGCATGTTTGGTGAATTTGACAAACATTTTATGATTATACCTTTAAGACGTGTATTTGCAGAACAACAATACGTCTGAACACCAACTTCAAATACACCCTGAACAATTATTAAAGCTATACTTCTCAATTAGGCTATTTTCTGTTATTTTCTGCTATTCCACAAATATGTGGCTGTAACAGGTGCTTTTGTGGATACCGTGTTCACAATTTCAGAGAAAACGGTATAGGCCATACTGCATTATTTTTACAACAAGGCCTACATCATTATTTTTAATTTCAGTTTCACAACATTTCAGTTTTTGATATGGGGATAACAGGTGTCTTGGCTTATGTTAACATAGTTTTAGACTTGACTGTATAATCAATGAATTGTCATTGCATTGGATTACAATCCAATCCATTATTACCGTATCACATTTTATTTCTCAGCCTCTGAAACAGAAACTTCCTAAGTGTACGCTATTTATATCTCATGCAACTTCAGTGCACATGGTTTATTATTATGACACAATAAATACATAAATGTGAAACATGTGCTGTAAACTAACAAAAGTTCTGTAAGCATTTTGTAATGATAATTGCCTCCGGCAGACAAATAATCCCCATATACTCTCATTTTAGAACAGACTGAAATGATGACAACAACATTGATTGCCAGCTTAACTGGCATGATTGTGTAAGTGCTTCACATGCTTGTACTGTAGCTAGGTTAGGTCATCAAAGGGGTATGATTCATGTGTTTCAAGTCACTGGTGTTAGTTTGTCTCACTTGAATTTATTTTGTATGATTGCTATGCCATTTGAGACTTCTAAATAAGTAGCCTACATCAATACATACATAATTTATGTAGGCATACAGCAGGGGTCAATCTAGGGTCAGACCTTTAGGGGGGTTTAGTCCCTAATGAAAATGTGACATAGGTCTACATGCAAAGACTATGAATACAAAACTCACTAGGCCCTATATCAATAGGCTCCATTAAAAGTAACGGCAAGCAACATTTCCTGCATTCTGGTGAATTTTTAAGCACCAATGTGTCTTTCCTGCAACAGTGTTTGGTGGAAATGTATTTATCTATGTGAACGAAAACACAAATCAGTGATAGCCAATGCTGTGGCTTAATCGTCATGACTTGTGGTTCAATTATGCATTCCCTGCGTTCAACCTGAAATATACACCTATATGGTATCATATTATATGTTTGTTCTGTTTACAGGCACTTTGTAAAGTCCAACATTTGTTAATTTGTTTTTTAACTTTACTGTAGGCTATAATATGTATTTACCCTGTCTTTGAGTATTGAGAAATGCGTTATTATTTTTTATTTTATTTTTATTATTATTATTATTATTATTATTATTATTATTAATAATAATAAAGCTTTTTTTCTTTCTTTTTTATACAGGGGTGATGAAATGCATTTTTTACCCCTAAAGATAATCTCAAATCGCCAGTGGCCTATCCAGATAAACCTGGATAAAAATGAATAATCAAGAGTCGAAAGCGTCGGTGCCAACCGTTAGTTATATGGTGCCAAATAGAACAATTCGAGAAATGTTAATATTGTTTCAAAGGACCAGTCCACAAAGTCAGATCACGTTAGGTGATATACAATCTCTCTAGACTATTAGACACGACTTTCACCAATGGTACTTTAAGATGATTAGCCTTTATATCACGGGCTTCTATTTGTAAACTGAACGGCCCACGCCCATGGATGTCCCTCGCTCATGCACGCAGGCGCACTGACACTCCTGTCAAACATGGCTGTGCTTTTGAAGAAAGAAAAATGCTGAATTGTGTTGGTAAATGTCCGGAAAAACACCAAACATGGCAAGATTGGCTGACTATTTTATTGTTGTGGAATATGATCAGTACAAAGCTGGTAAGTGACATTACAGGACGAGTGATCACTGGTTCCAATTTGAGGCTCAATGCTAAGGTTTTCCAGGCCGTCAGGGAGATGGTGTTGATGCCAGATACTTTAGCTCGCGTTAGCCTAGCCACACGGCTAAGATATTGGTTTGGTTGGAAGTCTTTATTTTCATTAACCAGCTAGATGCCAAATAGCTGGTCTGCAAATATATGCAGATCAAGCACATTTTCACATTCTAGAAGTGGATGTTTATTCGCGATGCAAGCCAACATGTGCTTGCTTTTCTAAAACTTTAATGCAATTGACCGAATCAAAATCTGTCGCATCCTGTACCGTTGATGGTCCTCGTCGATTTAGATGGCACTTAATGCAACATGTTTTTCCAGAGGAGCAGTTTATAATGACTCAGTCATTTATAATTTGACTAAAATCCGCATAAAAGCGATGTCAGAAACATTGTTAGTTGCCCATCCCTGATCAATCCATTATATTTTGCAATTCCCATGCTTTAAGGCCCGACAACTATTAACGAATTGCCATAGATTCAATTGTTATTATAATAATCATGGATTGTCGTATTTATTAGGCTATATTTGTATGCCGAACATTAAGGCTATGTGGTGGACTGATAGAACCTAGCATAGCTTACTGTATTTTGCTGCAGAAGTGTCAAATGTCTCGCTAGCCAGACTTGCATGCAAATCTTGGGCAAGGACAAAAATAACCCATGAGCTAAAATGTATTCGGAAACGTTGTGGTTTTGTTACCTCAGATAGTGTAGTTGTTAGAATTCAGCATAGTTTATTCTTGCCACAAATTATTTTTGTACATTGTGAAGCTCTTTCTATCAACTAACTTGTGCTGCAGTTCACATGTGATACTTTATTACCTTCAAGATAATCAATTAGCCTTGTTTTGATAACAATCAAAATGTAACTGGTATCCACACCTTCAGAATCATTTCAGATATTACTGTAAGCTTCAGTATGCACAATAAGTAAACAGTGCATCAGCTTTTAACATCCAGGGGACTGACACAACTGATCCTTTATTTTTTTTTGCTGCAGGGACAAAATGTTCCTGGTATATTTGTATACAATAGTGGTCTTTATTTTAAACTATCTCTTATGCGTGCTATGGTGAATGATCAGTGGGTGAGAATGCCAAGCAAAGAATGTGCAGTCACAGTGTCAGATCATGGATCACACTGATAGATGTGTCAGTGATGTGTGGGTGTGTTTTGGTGACCTACTGTACGTATTGCCAGAATTGTTGTAAAATACCTTACTTTCATTACAGTTGTCACCTTTTTAAACCCAGTTTAGGTTTTACATAGTTGTACCTGGACAATAGAGATATCTAGACAGCATATGTTTTGTCTTTTACCTGGCCTTCTAACTTTTAAACAAGTATTTTCTTACCTGAGACAGAGGTTGTCATGAAGTCCTCTGCACTTTGCATTTGCTCTCACCCATTTAAATCTCAGTCTCACTCATTATTAGATGTATATGGCTTGGCCACTGGCAAATCATGCTAATCAGTTAGGATAACCTTTCCATGGTCTCCTCTCCACCCTTTCTAGAGATGCCACAATTTGAAATTAGGTGGCACGTGGACAGTTTAATTGTAAAAGAAATAACTACAAGTTTATCACAATAGTGTAAGGCTGCTATCTACCTAGTCATATCATACAGAGATGGGTGGTCATCTCGTATACTGAAACAAATTACTCAATTTTGAGGTTTTGGCAGATTAGGGCTTCAGAAGAAAATTATTTTGAGCACTATACAAGATTCAAGACATAAGAATTTCAAGATTCAAGACATAAGAATTTACCTTTTTCCCATGTATCAATACAATATGTCATCATTGCATTTATCTGTTTTTTAATTTATGTTTAAGATCGAATACTGGTGACCAGCCAGCAAAGAGTGCAACTAACAAAGGGTAGCTGAAGGGTGCTCTCTGAGATAGCCATAGCCTATATTTTACTGGTGGAGATGATGATGATGATGATGATGATGATTCTGATAAAAGCAGAAGAGGGGGAAATTACTCAATTAAACATTCCATAGTACTGAAAGCTGGTTCTCTGGGGACTGATGTCATCTCCAAAACTGTGATACTTTGGAATGCTAATTTTATATGATGCTGCTGCAAGTCAACACTGTTTTTTGTCTTTGCGGTGGGATATTGTTTCTCTTTATTGGCAAGAATGACGCTGCCGGCCTAGTGCACACAACACATACATTGTAATTTGCCAAGTGAAATAGAAGAATATGCCAAGCTGCTTTCTGTAAGTGCTGTAAGTGCTTTTTATAAAGTATTTCTTAACCTTAATGGTATGGATATTCTGATATGGCTTTTGCTTAAGTAATTTAGTATTATTGACCAAGCTTGTAATATTTGGAAATCATCTTTTATATGTCTTTGGCAAAACATTTCCACATTCATATTGTAGAACTAATGATATATGTTGTTGTTTATATTGGCTGTACTATATTGGGAACATGCATGCAGGTCAATCAAGGCTGTAATGTTGCATGGCCTGATTGTTCCAGATCATAACATCACTGTCACATAATGTGATGTTATATGGATTGTACCTTTGTAATTGTACAGGTAGTAGGTAATAATTCTACATAAGAAATAGTATAAATATGCTATGTATTTGTCTATAATGTGCAAGTTATATTCCTACAATTTGGCTATATGGCTAGAAGACATTATCTTATCTTGGGGTTTCACTCAGTGGTGCAGTGGGTAGAGCAGGGCAATGCAGAAGTAGAAGTCACTGATTTGAACCCAGCTAAGTGTTGAGGTGTCTCTGAACAAGACACCTAACCCAAACTGATCACGGTGGTCAGGTGTATCAATGTGTTTGTGAATTTAAGGCAATATTGTACAGTGCTTTGAGTGGCCGGAAAGTTGTAAAAGTGTTAAATCAATGCGGTCCATTAAGCATACCATAATCGTAAATTACTCTTGCTGTAGCCTAATTTTGCGTTCACTTGGAACACTGCAGATGGCAAACTGCATATTAGTTTGGTGGATGAGAGCAGGACTGCAAAATTAGTTGTTGTCGGCAACGGCAAACGGCATGCTATCCACAGTTAAACTCTTGTATCTATTTGCCGTCTTCTGTGACGGCATTTACAACTGGATGTTTGTAGCTCCCTCACACATGGAGAAAACATCAACAACGAGAAGCTTATGGTGCAACAACACTAGAAAACTATGACATAAAACATTTGCCACTAAATAATGAATATATTTTGACATCACCATAGCAACTGCTATTCCATCTCTGCCATGCCATCCAGAAAGTGTTTGCTGTCTGCCGTGTTCAAGGTGAACACAGCATAATCTAGATATCTTTTATAAGTGGCATTTCGTTTTATTTATTTTTTTGTTTTTCAATTCAATTTTTTTTCTTCTTCTTTTCTTTTAATCATGCCTTGTTTTTGTGCTGCTATCAACAGAGACAATTATATATTTGCACCAACCATTTGCAATTTATAAATTGTTTACTTTATTAATGTGGGACAATTGGAACTATGAATGTGTAAAATGGAGGTACTGCAAACCACTGCACCACTTCTGTCCATAATTCTAATATTTTATGTATAATATAAATGTATTACAGTCTCTAGTCCCCATAGCTCAAACTCATTACACAGATGTGATGCAACACTTTATACACAGGAGCTAATTTGTGATCAGTTGTGTGTTGGACTATACTGTACAATAATAGATGTAATGTAAACATGGAAACATTTAGTAAAAACATAATACCAGCCCTGTGCTTAAAAGCCAGGCACATGTTTGGTATGATGTTTTTACAAAATGTCTAAATGTGTATGAACTAACTCGTGTCTTTTCATTGCCAATTAAATTCAACCAGAGTATGAGCTCATAATTTTCTATGAGTACTAGCAGGCTGCCTGTGGTCAAGGTTGAGTGAAAGTTACTGAAAATGTGCAAGGTAACAGATGTGGAAATTATTCTTGTTTTTGTAACTTTAGGGATTTAGCTTTAGGGATTTCCATTGATTGGTTGATTTGTGTCTGGCAGCTTCCCGTTTGGATTCCAACTTTGTGCTAAAAGGCATCCTGACCACAATGGCGGATTTCCTTCCTTTTGCTTGTAGTGTTGGAGCGAGATCACTAGTCTTATAGCCCAGGCTGGGAAACTCCACTGGCTACTACAGTATTCTTTATCAGCTCTCTTGTTAAAAGAATATATAATTTGAGCAATGGGATTATGCAAAACTACTGTACCCATCAAATATTGGGAAAGGATATACTGTAACTTAGTAGTAAAAAAATAAAAGTGATGGAGCCATGTTCCTTTTCAGGGTCATGAAGGCCAACATTCCTTAGCTGATTTGGATATGTGGCAGCAAGGAAACCCCCTAAATAATAGGATATCAAACATGCATTTACACCTACTGTACATATGCACAATAAAAAATGAACATGGAGGCAATTCAAAGCAAAATGATAGTAGTTAAAAGCTTATTGCTGCATGAATCTGACAACATACAAATAGTTTCACAGTCAACATTAGCTTCATAAATGTTAGCTCATATTTTATGCCAAAAAAGTAGGTATGCTCAGTTGAAATGTGCACTCTGCCAATGAATAGGATATATCAATTGATTAGCCCAGTCACTGTAATCAAACCAACAAAGTGTGCTTGCTCAATTTTCATTACAACATTCATTCAAATTCCACAGGTTTGCATCACTAGGATTATGTAACATTTCACAAATAGTTTTTTACTTGAGGATGTGAATCTTTTCAAATATGTTTTCCTGTCCCGCAGCCCAGTCTGGATATTGCAATGCTTCCTGGAGTTAGATTATATGATATCACCAATTTGCTAATCTCCAATACCCTATTGCTATGCAAATAATGCGATAACCTTTTTCTTTGTACAGTATCATCACGTTGAAACATCCCATCTAGGATCGACGTTGTGGAAGTATTTTGGACAAGCTTTGTGAATTTGGAGTTTAAGACACCAGCCGTAAATTGAGTTATTAAGCACTACCTGATTTAAATTGTGATGTCTTTGGGGTGTAGTTTGTCAAATTAAAGATGTGCTTGGAGAATGAAGGAGCAAGGTAGCAGCACCTGCTAGTCTCTTGACACAGTATGCAGAAATAGGCCAGGCCAGACGAGGTTATGGTCTGACGTCGATATGACGCAAGCTTGCCATGTTGCAGTCCACTGGGGGCCTGCCCATACATGGTAAAATAAGGCTTAGGTTGATTTACAGAACAGATATTTATTAGGACAAAGCACAAAAATTGATGTATCTTCTTCCAAGATGAGAAACATCTGCTGTAAAGAAAGACTAACAACCCTAGGTTGTTTCTGTCGAGATAGGTCAAATCCTTTTATCTTATTTTGGCAAATTTTTTGGCTTCACTGTGTGCGGCGTGCACGCACACGCGCATACAAATAAATGTTTTCATTCTCACAGCGCACATTTTTTGCTGTGGCCTTAAATTGCTTTAGTCACATTTTTTTGTGTAGTATATATTGCCAGTTAGCCAAGAAAATGCAATATTGGCTTAAGTTCAGTCGCAGTTTTGAGCAGAATTATAACATTGAATTTGAGTGCAAACAATTTACAAACTAATAGTTTTTGACTAGTTTTGTAGTTTATGTAACATGTTTAAGTGAATCGATGAAAGTTGATTACAGTCATGTCCAACTAGCAAAATACGATGTGTATTGTGTATCATAATCTACTGCATTTGCCATTAGGTATTGTTTAATATTGTGCAAGTAACCACACCCACCCAACAAAAGTTACAGAAAGTATGGTTGTATGGTGCCAGGTGACATGGCTTCACAGAGGTGTAGCTTTGTATGCAGCAGTTGATAGAATTCTTAATTTTTTCAATTATTGTTTAAAATCCTAATGAGTTAAATATGGATGTGGAACTTTGCTGTATGCAGTATTTAGTCTCAGTGGTGGTAGTCTATTATTTGCTGTATGGAAAAATGGGCATTAACTTAAAGGTGGAGTAAGCAATGCTGGAGAAAGATTGCTTAGTATTTTAACTTTAAATTATCGAAACAACACCTCTCCCTACAATGCCATAGGATGCTCTCTCAAATGCCCAAATTGGACATGGACTGCCTATTACACCTATTATTTCATCATCAATCACCTTTATTTCAGCACACACAGCTAGCAGACCATGAGGAGATGTTCTCTGAATTTTAGAAAGTGTTTTATTTTACAATTGCGGACTCCACCTCAAGTGCTGGCTTAAACAAAAAAGTGACTAAGTCCGACAAATGTAAACCTCTCCGGTTTAACAGGAAACCCGACAGAAATGTGGATGGAGGGAGAGACGAACAAATAGAAAAAGTAATGAATAAACACATAATATAACTATATCGATATAAACAATATTGTCTAATCTTTTATCTCTTTTGAAAATGTACGATGTGCATTTTACTGAATTTAACTGAATTTTACTGAATTTAACTGAATTTAACTGAATCAACACCTGTAATGCATATGTTTTAATGCTAGAAGTGCAACAGAGAGCTGTTCTGAGTCTGTTGAGTGGGGACCCATTAACTGAGCATACCTTTAACATAACTTTATAATACAATTAACAATTGACAGAGAAGTAGTCATCACAACACACAAAGATGGAGGTCTCGTGGTAGCTCTGTGTCAGGGTTTTGAGGCCTTTACAACACTGCTGATTATTATTATCATGATCAAGTAGCAGAAACATTGCTTGGTATGGATTGCAGCTATTACCATTTTCACAGTACATTTTTAGTAGGCCTATTAAACAGTACATAAGTATAACATGTTCACGTCGCCGCTAAAATATTCTATTGAAATTTTTAAAAAATTATAGGAATGTAGGTACAATGTGCAATATACTATCACATATTTAAATATTTTTGCTGTTATTTGCTAACTTCCAAATATATAAATAAATAATAATAAAATAAAATAAAAAATGATACGTTCCCCATTACTGGCACAGTAATGTATTGACTGCAGTCTAGCAGGTAATAATTTCTGTCGACTCTGTTTTTATTTATTTGTTTTTCAGGCATGCAGGGGAATACTACGAGTGAAAACATTTTCTATGTTGTATTGCTTAATGGTTTGGTTTCACATATTTGACATCTGCTGGGTGTTTTACGAGATTGTTTCTTTTTCCAGTAACCCTTTTTTTTATTGACCTAACACAGGCAGACTTCTTGGATACTTTTTTGGTATTGGTGGGAAATTAATTAAATAATAAAGACGATTGCATTTAATAGGCAAGAAATGTAATTGTTTTTGTTATCTGATATAATAGTTTAACTGTTTTACTATCTATTAATTTGTTATTATCCCTTGATTATTGCCAGGTCCTTTAAGCATGGCTCTGGCCAGGCCTGTGTTCTATTACACTAGCTGATGGTGTGCTTTATTGTTATCAGGGGGGCTATTATCTGAAAGCGGGACTTGTTTTAATACAGGGTACACCATATGGAATGTGAGGAATGTTGTCATTTATTGTCATTCTTTGGTAAACCATAGGATCTAGATTGCTCAATGTACCTGAATCAAAATTAAGGAAAGGTATATTCTAGGGGTGCACAATATATCGATTCAGTATCGTTATCGCAATATCACGTTGCGCAATATCATATCGAAGATGTTGC
>JAODUK010071219.1:0-16443 GCA_027564635.1 Typhlichthys eigenmanni
ATTCATTATTACATTACATTATTATTCATTATTATTCATTATTATTCATTATTACATTACATTATTATTCATTATTATTCATTATTATTCATTATTACATTACATTATTAGAAGTACAAAACAACATGGTAATTAGCTTGACAAACAGTTCCCTTTAATCCTACAATGCTCTTGTACATGATAATGACCATATTGTTTGTTATGCTGCAGTGGATTTACTGTAGAGACATTCTGTCTGATGGGAGTATTGTGCATGTGTGTCCATGTATGCATGTGTCTGTGTGTGTCTGTGTGTTATGTTTGTGTGTGTGTGCGTGTGCATGTGTGTGTGTGTGTGCGTGTGCGTGTGTGCGTTTGCATGTGTGTGTGTGCATGTGTTGTGTGTGTGTGCGTGTGCATGTATGCGTGTGTCTGTGTGTGTGTGTGTTATGTTTGTGCGTGTGTGCGTGTGCATGTGTGTGTGTTGTGTTTAGTCCTCTCCCAGAGATGACGACATCAACACCACCTACAGCACGGTTGGACCCCACTCTGGGCCCCAGACGGAAGTCGTCTCCACTGGTCGTCAGGACATCTCCAGTGTGTACAGTGAGGTCCAAAAGCCCAGGAGAGACTGAAACATAACCTGGGAGATGTTTCAGTAGCCTGGTTTAACCAGACAGCTGTTAGGATCAATGCATCTCTAACTAGGACCTTCATCTAGCTCAAAGACATTCATCTAGCTCTAAGGCTTTCATCTAGCTCTAACTAGGACCTTCATCTAGTTCTACCTAGGACCTTCATATCTCTAGGACCTTAATCTAGCTCAAAGACCTTAATCTATCTTTAAAACCTTCATCTAGCTCTACCTAGGACCTTCATATCTGTGCCTAGGACCTTCATCTAGCTCAAAGACCTTCATCTAGCTCTACCTAGGACCTTCATATCTCTGCCTAGGACCTTCATTGCTCTTAGCCACGCCCACTGGTTGGCCTTTCAGAGTGACTGAGCAAACTGATGCAGAAAAGGTTTCCAGACTATAATAAGTATAAATGGAGCCAAAAGCTTCAGATTCTATTTTCTTATTATTATCTTTCTGTCAACTGTCTCACCATTTCCCCTCAGCGGTTTATGAGTGACAGGAAGCTGAAGCCCCGCCCCCATATCCGCGCTATTCTCAGTTCCACTCAGGTGTTATCTTAGCAAACATACTGTACATGTGTTTCCACACCACAATATGGCACCTGGCTGGTTCTCACTAAGTAAAACCAAGCCTGTTTCACAGTGTTCAGCTACACATGCAGTAGGCTTATTCAGTTTGTTTAAGGGATCATTATATTAGTTTGTCAATGACTCATCTGTGGATGTCAAATTGAGACAAGGCAGGTGTCCAGCAGGGGAAGCCACAGGGTTCTGTTCATATGTCCAACAGCTAGGTCAGTCAGCACCACTTGAGTCAAAGACAGTGATTTATTTTCATTGCAGTTATGAGTTATAAATGGTGGAATGGCTCCGGCCCCTGCCCATGTATGTGCATACATGGAAGCCCATGGCAGGAACACCGTACCATGGAGCACTGAGGCTAGTCACTGAAGCTACAGAACCAATGCATCACTGTACCCTTTATAGCGAAGTTGGCTCTCTGCTGAGATATCCATTTGTATGCTTGTTCTAATAAGGCCCTGTTGAGACAGCATGCCATCTTCTCTCTTTACGGTACAGTCAAATGGAAAATACTGCCCAGATCCCTTAGCTGTGTATTAGCAGTGTTTTAACTGCGTATTAGCTGCGTATTAG
The DNA here is from genome assembly GCA_027564635.1 of Typhlichthys eigenmanni. Classification (NCBI taxonomy): domain Eukaryota; kingdom Metazoa; phylum Chordata; class Actinopteri; order Percopsiformes; family Amblyopsidae; genus Typhlichthys; species Typhlichthys eigenmanni. Next base: position 1,774 of record JAODUK010071219.1, read on the forward strand.
CTGTGTATTAGCTGTGTATTATTAGCTGTGTATTAGCTGTGTATTAGCTGTGTATTAGCTGTGTATTATTAGCTGTGTATTAGCTGTGCATTAGCTGTGTATTATTAGCTGTGTATTAGCTGTGTATTAACTGTGTATTATTAGCTGTGTATTAGCTGTGTATTAGCTGTGTATTAGCTGTGTATTAACTGTGTATTAACTGTGTATTATTAGCTGCGTATTAGCTGTGTATTAACTGAAAAAAACAGATTTTCATTATTCAAGGTGGCTTCAAAGTGTCTTACAATTACAAGAACCCGTTAAGAGCTTTCAAAGCAAAGACAAACAACTGGAAAATGAATCTCATGGATGTCAATGTTTTGACCAGTACAGTATTATCTATGCTTTCCCCCCCCATTTTTCTTTTTCGCCGATCAATTATAAATATATTTTTTTATATATTTTCTTTTGTATATATTTTATATTATATCTGATCTGTCTTTTTTTAAATATTTTAAATTGTTTTATATTTTTGGGTTTTTATTTTGTAAATTATGTCTGAAAGGTTTTGTACTGCCTTTCTGGCCAGGTAACGGAAAGATCTGGTAAAATCAAAACTAAAACGCCTCCAGGCTTGGGTGCAGGTAGCTCGATGCTAAGCGAGGTGTTTCACTTCCCACTTCCTGTTTGTTCACTTCTGGCTTATTCATGGGTACCATAGACATCACATGGTGTATACTGTGGTCTGTAAATGAGACTGTGACACTGTAGGCGTCATGTCACGCCTGTAACTCTGCTGTCAGACCTGTTGACCTGTCAGACCTGTGACCTGCTAGCTAGTCCCGATGACACGCTGCCATTACCCTATCAGGACGACTGATATGGGACCTGCTCTGTTGAGCCGTGTAGGGTCTCAACATATGAGATATACTGTATATATAATGTACAGCACCTCCTAAACACTGTGAATACAAACCATAGAAAGAAGAGCATCAGCCCACTGAAGTCTATTAATGCAGCTTTCAGAGAGGTGTGAAACTGTTCTTTCAGCGAAATGCACAGGAAGACAGAAACAGATGCTTATCATTTCTACTCTTTAACCCACATGGACACGCTTGATAGCGTTGCTTTGCCTCAGCAGGGTTTTACTGATGATAAATTCAATATAACACACAACACACAGTAGCAAGGTGATGCAGACTTACCTTCTCTAAATGTGAATGAATTCCTTCAGTGATTAATATGTGTAATGTACTATGAACTGTGACCAGCTGTGTTACTATTAACGTTATATAGTTATATGGTTACTATAGATCACTCTCCGTCTCTTTAGAGGGATGTTATCTATTGTTATCTATTGTTATCAATAAGAAGCTGTAAAGGAACAAATACTTACTTTGTTAAGAAATGTTGATCGTATTCTATTGGGAGGGTTAGGATGCAGGAGCGCAACATTATTGTGCAAGTTTGTTTTTTAATCTGTTGGTTCACAAATAAAAGGACTGTACTAAATTTAGGAAGAATTTATAAAGAATTATTTCTATTTTCTTCTCGGTATTGTGCTGCTACTTAAATTAATGAAAATGCAATTTGATGTAGTACATGTCATTTTCACTGAATATGCTGCTGAAAAAAATCGGTTGGTGAATTACCGCCCCCTGTTGGTCAGAGAAAATATAAACATATGCGGTATGAAAATTGTGTTATTTTAATATAAACATGCTTCTGATTTGATAAATATATTTTTGCAAATATAATGAACAACATTTAAGTGAAAACACACTTAGCCACAGGTGAATATAGTGCTTTAGTAACAAAAACTGTGCAAAATAAAGAACAAACATTTGATTACAAAAGCTTTTTTTTAATTTTCAATAAGACTGTGGAAAAATAATGAGATACAATTTGAGAATACATCATATAAAATAAACCAAAACAGCAAACATGGAAATAACAGAAATTCTCAATATTTATCTGCTGTTTCCACATTTCTCCACTAATAAATATGGTTCAGCTCAGAACATAGAAGAATAGACCATAATAATGCGGCCATGTTGGTTGGGAGGACGTGTGGTCGTGTATCACACACACGTGCACACACACACACACACACACATACACGCACACACGTTAAAGTTGGCGTAAGTGATTCTAGTCCAAAACACTTCTGTCAAGCATCTCCTGGCTAGCAACTAGCAGCTAGCTGCTAGTTGCTAGCTGCCGTTCCATGTGCGTACTGATTCTACACTAATCTGGTGTTGCTACACACCCCTGGCTCTGTTAATGGACACACAAACAAAGTGGTGCAGACCGCACCACACAACACTACCCCAGCCTCGTGTGTCTAATGTAGGGGGCGGGGCTTCTGAGAGAGCAGCCTATGGCGTTAAAGGAAAAGGTGTTCTGATGTTGTCAAATATCAACAATCTGACACACACACACACACACACACACACACACGCGGTGGCTGCATTATGAACCTGCTGGTTGAACCTGAAGGAGCCCTCAGAGCTATAGTTTACTCAGGGTCTGGCCTGGGTCTAGCCTGGTTCTAATCTGGGTATGGCCTGGGTATGGCCTGGGTCTAGCCTGGTTCTAAACTGGGTATGGGGTTGGTATGGCCTGGGTCTAGCCTGGTTCTAAGCTGGGTATGGCCTGGTTCTGGCCGGGTTCTGACCTGGGTATGGCCTGGTTGGGACAGAGTTCTAACCAATCAGAGACCTCCATACTGTTATTAATAGACTGACCAATCCGAGCCCTTTCTCAACGGACACAAAACAAAATGGAGCTGTAAAAATCACAGAATAACCATAATCTTCAGAAAATAGCGATTACAACACAGATTTTCACCAAAAAACAAGATCATGGGATGGTATATAGAATATACCAAATGGCTCGCACACACACACACACACACATATACAAGCTATCAGCTAAGCTGTGCTAGCAGGGAATAGGAAACAGGTGTATTTAGAGTATATAGGATGGATCATCTGGTTGGTGTTGTTAACTATTCAGCAGGTCAGCAGAAGTATGTAGTGACATGAAATGTGAAATAATCAACACTAAATGGTGACGTATTGGGAGCGGACATCGTTATGAAAAGCAAAGAACAACTTCCATTGTTCTCATAACTGCTACATTTTGTGACCAAGATTGAATCTTGAATCTTTTATTTTATATTTGAATGTTCCATCTGACGACATGTATGCAGTGCTGCAGATTAAAATGTTAAAAGGTTTATAAAGGTTAATGATCGATGTGAGCAGATGATGGTCTTCTAGTCCTGCATTAGTAAATGTTAACATTAATAATGTCGATTGTAATAAACTGTTAATAAGTCACTTCATAGTACAATGTAGAAATGCCATTATGTAAAAATGTCATTAATGACACATCATTAATTTAATCTCTATCACATTTTTAAATGCTAAATAATGTCCAAATTTTTGCAAATTATAATAAATAAAATATGGTTTGTTAAGATATAATATCACATTCGGTACAATAAGTATTCATTGCTGCCTGTTAGTTTTAATCACATACGATTTATTAATTACTTTTAAATTTATTATTATATTATTATTATTATTATTATTATTATTATCAGTTGATTATTACGTTACCATCCATTTCTAACTTTAAGTCACATTGCAGGAAACAGTAGTGAATTAGAAAACCAAAACCCGATTCTTATTATTACATCCATGAGAGTTTTGTGTGTGTACGTGTCCATTCTGTGTAAAATGCACACATTTGCAATATATTCTGCTGCAAACCATATAGATGTATATAGCTATATAATCTATAATTATCTACCAGAGCATTCATTTGAAATGTACTGGTACACAAACAAGAGTTTATTTTTTGGTGAGCAGCAATTTAGAAATGTTTTACTTTATTTTAAATGTCACTGAAGGTTGTCCTGTAAAATTGCTGTTTATTAACAGATTAAAACACTAAATGTACTGTTTCAATGAAGGGACGTCTATTTTATCAAACACAGCTAAATCCTAACCTACAAGGACACATTGACTTTTGTTTTGCAGTAGAACATTTCAGATTTAAACATTTCCAGTAACAACTATCTTGACAGAGAACATTTAAACTGAATGTCACCCAGCTGCAGTACTGTAGAAAAATACTATAAAATGTTTGTTAATTACCATTATTAAATGTATCCATATAAACATGGGAGGAAAGAAATATTTTGACACTCAAGGGAAGCAGAGGTATTTTTGTACAAATTGTAAGAATTTTATCAACTGCAAAAAGCGCTTGTTTGACCTCCCAATAGCCCCCCTTCCCCCATTACTCCCTACACACCCCAAAAGTTCACGAATAGACGAATATAATGTTTGTCATGTGAAATATGTTTATAGAAATGTAGACGTATAAAACGGTGTTGAGAAAAGAAGCATTTTCAGAGGACAATCCTATAAAAAACCTTGAGAACCATCCTGTCTTTTAGCAAGATGAAACATTTCTCCTCTGGAACGCAGTGGTCGGCTAGCAAGCTGTCCATGGCATGGCCAAGGGCTGAATGTGCCCGATAAACAGGTCTGAGCTGCCCATCAAAACAGATGCGCTGTGTGTGTGTGTGTGTGTGCGGGTGGTGTGTGTGGATCACACTGTGTGTGTGTGTGTGTGTGTGTTTGTACAAGAGTATACCATGACGTGATGTTGTCTTATTTACAGAAGCAAAAGAGGGTGAGAGAGAAAGAATGGCTCATCCTTGATCTTCCTCTTGTCCAGAAGGTGACCAGATGGTTCCACTGCTCCTTCTCCAGTCTCTCATCCTCTGATTTGGGCTGGCTGCCTGTCTGTGGTGATGGAACCTGTCTGTGTTCATAGTACCTGTCTGTGTTGATGGTGCCTTTATAATACCTGTCTGTGTTCATAGTACCTGTCTGTGGTGATGTTACTATGCAGCCTCACATGTCCAAGGCCCAAGGCATCAGTTGCTGAGGGAGAAGCAGCGGTTGCCATGGCAGCAGGATCACACGTGCGTCTGCATCCTCTGCGTGTGTCTGTGGCCGTAGTCCGAGGGGGGCGAGGAGTACGAGAGCCTGCTGGAGCTGCCGGTGTCCGGGCTCCCCGAGCCTGCCCCCGAGCTCGCCCCCGGCCCCGCCCCCTGGCCTGGCGGGTACATCTCAAAGGCTGGCCCCTCCTCGATGGGCGGGGCAAAGCCCATGCGGTAGCTGGGGTAGTGGGTGGGGTATCCGTAGCTGTCCAATAGGACACAGTCCCCGGAATAGTCCCCGGGGGAGGGGGGAGGGAGCGGGGCCTGCGTTCCCGGGGCCACGCCCCCCCTGCTGAAGGTGTTGAAGTGGCCGTAGCCGGCGTGGGACACCCGGGAGGGGGGCCGGGGGTCGTAGCGGGGTAGCACCCCCCCACCACCAGCGGGGGGCGGAGGGGGGCCGGCGGGGTGCGGCGCGCGGAATTCCCCGTGGTAGTGGACGGCACGGGACTGGGGCCGCGCCTCCTCGTGCGTGGTGGCGCGCACGTTGTAGTAGCCGTTGGTGGGGTCCTGGCCAATCAGGGTAGGGCGTTAGCTCAGCATCACGTTAGCTTAGGATCGTGTTAGCGTAGTATCGTGTTAGCTCAGTGTCACGTTAGCTTAGCATCACGTTAGCTTAGCATCGTGTTAGCCACTCACTGCTCACTGCATTTAACAGTTATCAACGCTAGTATCAATAGCTTTGCGTGTTATTAGGAGAATAAAGTATTGATATTACTATATGCTCAATTAGAAATTACAATAAAACTCAGAGAATAAAACAACACCCCTAGTGTAATGCTGGTTTGAACCGCTAGGGGCAAGACCCACACGTTGGCTCACATAAGTAGGAGTCATAACGCTGTATGTAGTGTTTCGAGTGTTAGCATAAAATAAAGGCCAGCTAGCAGCCATTAGCTAGTTAGCCAGCCAGTTAGCCAGCTAGCTAGCGTGCTCACTAGCACCCACCTTGAGCTCGTAGTCGTCGCGGGCGTCCAGCGACTCACTGCGGACCTCCTGCTTGGCCTCCAGGGCGTCCTTGAGGGGCTGGGTGGAGGGAGAGAGGGAGACAGAGGGCAGAAACTGAACAGTCAGACGACACGCAGGGAGGGAGGGAGGGCCACACAGGGAGAGGGAGAGGAGAACACAGTTTCAGCGTTGTCATGGGAACAAAAGGAGGAGGAGGAGCTGGCGGGACGTCCCACAGCGGCTGATTGGCTACTAAATTGTTAGGTTTAGGGTTAGCATGCTAACGCAACCTACACACAAAAATCATTGTTTTCTCGCCGTTGACTACCATACATATTTATTCCAAAATAATATTCATAGCTTCTATAGCGTGTCTATGATGATGTTGATCTACTGTGGTGGTCTCCTGGTTACTAGGGTGATGTTGGTCTACTGTGGTGGTCTCCTGGTTACTAGGGTGATGTTGATCATGGCTGTCTACTCACAGAGTACATTGCCTTGACCATGCGTGTTGCCGTGGAAACATCCGTCTCCTCCTCCTCCAAGTTGGTGTCCTTGTTGACGGTCTCCACCTTGATGTCAGGCTTCCCTAACGTGACCCCTCGGTGACCTAGAAGCACAACGCCCACACATCTAACTCTACTGTGTGTGTGTGTGTGTGTGTGTGTGTGTGTGTGTGTGTGTGTGTGAGAGTGTGTCTCTGTGTGTGTGTGTGTGTGTGTACTTACTGCCTTTGCGCTGGCGGTACACAAAGTAGGCGAGAACACACATGATCATGAGGAGCAGGATGATGGATCCCACCGTCCCACCGGCGATGATGCCTACTGGGACCACATCTGGAGCACACACACACACACACATGAGCACGCACGCAGTACCGCTCTCCTCCAGCAGGAGGCCCATGGTGCATATGTAGTGTGTGAGCTGCAGTACCGCTCTCCTCCAGCAGGAGGCCCATGGTGCATATGTAGTGTGTGAGCTGCAGTACTGCTCTCCTCCAGCAGGAGGCCCATGGTGCATATGTAGTGTGTGAGCTGCAGTACCGCTCTCCTCCAGCAGGAGGCCCATGGTGCATATGTAGTGTGTGAGCTGCAGTACCGCTCTCCTCCAGCGTGACGATCATGGTGCCGGGCCCGAAGGCGTTCCAGGCGGTGCAGTTGTAGGGCGAGTGGAAGTCGGCCTCCATGACGCTGGCGATGGTGAGCGTGGAGAGCACCGCCCCCCCCGGCGCTGGAGGCCTGCTCTGCTCCACCGTGTAGCGCTCCATCAGCGTGCCCTTCTCCTTCTCCCACACGTTCTCCTTCCACGCCCACACCTGCACGCACACACACACACACGCACACACGCACACGTGTGCACACACGCACAACCGCACGCACACGTCAAGTCTGGGACACAGCGCTGCCTGCTTGACAGGAGAGGTATTTTGATTGCCATGCAAGATGTGTGCAGCCCTTGTAAACCTGTTGAATAAGTAGGTCACTTTAAAAGTATACTATAGTGTAGTACAGTATACTATAGTATACTATAGTGTAGTACAGTATACTATATTCTGAATATAATCAGTCATTCAAATTCAAATCAAAACAAAAACACCTCCCTTCAACACCATAGGGTTCCCCTTTAGCTAGCTAACACAACTAGTAGCATCACCTAACTAACACAACTAGCAGCATCACCTAGCTAACGCAACTAGCAGCATCACCTAGCTAACACAACTAGCAGCATCACCTAGCTAACGCAACAAGCAGCATCACCTAGCTAACACAACTAGCAGCATCACCCAGCTCTGGGGTTCCCAAACATTTTCCATGCAAAGGACCCTAAATAGTAAAAACCCTTTCCCATTTCCTTACTTTTATTCAGTGCAATAAAGAGTAATTTTATATTTCAAGTATTGTATCATTCCATTGGGTTCAACATTGCTCTTTTCTGTTCTAAAGGTTCCTATGCAATGTTTCACTTGACATGAGCCCATACAGTTACCAGATCTACACTGACAACAGACATGCATCATGCATACCATGCATACTTGTGTACACATGTTTACATATAAGCGTGTGTAGATGCGTACAGCGAGTGCAACTCACAATCTTGTCAGGAGGGGGCGTGCTAGCGATGTAGCACTTGATCTCCCCTCTCTCTCCTCGGACAGCGTACTGGACCGGGTCGCTGGAGATGATGGGCGGGCCTGGACCAATGACAGAGAAGGGGGAGGGGCTCAACTAGCAGCCACGGGAGTATGCATGTGTGTGTGCGTGTTAGGGGTGTGCAGAGAGCCCAGTATTTGTCTTTGTTTTGTCAGAAAAAGTATTTGCAAAAAAATGTAAATTGCCGTAACTATCCTGGAGAAAGGGGTTGTAAAAATGTGTTTGCCTGGTGAAAACTACCATCCAGGGGAACGCATGTACCTCATGTAGCTACTGTAACTTGTGCGTGCATGTGCATTGTGCATGTGTGTGTGTGTGAGCGTGCGCTGCAGGACCACACCGTTCACAGTGAGGGCCACCTCCGTCTCCCCCACACCGATGCGTGGCACGATGGCTTTACACACGTACTGACCAGCATCCGCCTGGCTCACCGCCTTCAGGTACAGCTGGTTGTTGTTGCTAAGCACCTGGTGGGGGGGAGGGGGTTAAATACTCGCTGCAGTGAAAGCGGAAGACATCAGAACAGAACAGGTCAGTTCAGGTCAGTTCAGGTCAGGTCAGGTCAGGTCAGGTACCATGCTAGAGCCCTTCCTGGTCCAGGTAAGCGTGAGGGGGGGATTCCCAGACCACTTGCAGTTCAGAGTGACGTCAGAATCCACGTCCACCGTCACCGGCCTGGGCTCCACCACCAGGATGGGACCGACTGGAGAAGGGGGGAAGAAGTTCAGAGCACCTTTCAAAGACATAAGGTAAGAATTGTCTTTGTCTGATTGGAGGATATAAGGTACAGGAGGTGTCTGATTGGAGGATAAGGTACAGGAGGTGTCTGATTGGAGGATATAAGGTACAGGAGGTGTCTGATTGGAGGATAAGGTACATGAGGCCTCTGATTGGAGGATAAGGTACAGGAGGTGTCTGATTGGAGGATAAGGAGGGGAGAAGGGCTGTGATTGGAGGAGTAGCACTCACAGTGGACGTCCACCAGGATGCTGACGTTGGTGCTCCCCACGGCGTTGAACACCTGGCAGGAGACAGGCTCTGTGAAGAAGGAGTGGTCGGCCGTGGTGACAAACACACTCTCTCTAGCGCCCTCTAGCAGCACACCGCCTTTGGCCCAGCTGGAACACACACACACATACACACACGCACCAGCACATACACGTCATCAAATACTGTAGATAGTAAACTCATCTAACCTGACCAGATGAAATATTCTAGTTGACGTCAGGTAGGTATAGAAACCTTCTCATTTGAATGCCGGTCAATTGAGTTAGTTGTTCAACTGGGAAATACATAAAAATAATTCCAATGGTATAAGTTCAGATGAAATGACTTCTAGAGAGAGGTACGGTATATTAGTACTTTGGCAGCTGAAGGCTAATGCCAGTATTTCAATAAAGTGTTGTTTTCTTTGTTTCTTTAGTACTGTAGTGTGGCTCCAGTGTAGCTAGGATAGGCTGGTCTGGAGAGGTGGACAGAATATATCGCTGGCTGCCACTTGTGTGTAAATCTGCTACTGATTACTGTTGTTGTTGGATAACCGTCACTATACTGACTTTGGAGGCAGGGCAGTGCGAGGGTTAAATGTTTAGCATCTAGCTATTAGCTACCCAACTGCAACCACTGCATGCTGACTTTGACTTTACAATCTAGCCTACTGATTGTTTGCTTTATGTCCTTATTGTATAGCATATATTGCGTCCAATAATTAAGAGTTGTAATTATACAATGCGGGCTGCACATATTAGGCTATGAGAAGTGTTTCCCGCAGACACAACAGTAAAGCAACTTGCTACGGTACAAGTCCGAGGTTTCCACAAATATCCTGAAGCCATGAAATACATCTCTTGGCCTCCCCTTCTCTACTCGGTAGCAAGAAGAACCAATGTGTGTTTTGTGTTTTGTGTGTTTTGTGACCCTCTCTCTCCTATTGGCACCCTTGACAAAGGAGATTGAATATCGCCTAACTTCCCCAATTATGTTTATTCCCCAAAATAGGGCGTGTACTCAAAAACGACTTTTGAGTTGAGATGACATTGCTCTGGCCTATACATCCATATAGTAAACACATCTATCCAGTACTTTACAGTAAACACATATATCCAATACTTTACAGTAAACACATCTACCCAATACTTTACAGTAAACACATATACCCAATACTTTACAGTAAACACATCTATCCAGTACTTTACAGTAAACACATCTAGCCAATACTTTACAGTAAACACATCTATCCAGTACTTTACAGTAAACACATTGAAGTAATACAGACCGGTAGCCCATGATGGGGGGGTTAGCCATGGCCTGGCAGGTGAAGGTGACTCTCTCCCCCTCCAGGACCGAGCGAGGCTCGATGGAAAGTGTCACCGTAGGGGGGTCTGGAGGGGGGGTAAATATGGTGTTAAATACATACTGCACGCTAGTATTACACATCATGTGGTTCCAGCAGGCATCACTGGTAGTTGCTCTTGTCAGTCCCATGAAACATCTGGGGCCATCTTGCCTACGCACCGTAACATGTACTAGAGCCTCTGGTGAACACTGAGGGACTAGAGCCCACTGAGGGACTTGAACCTCTGGTGAACACTGAGGGACTAGAGTCTACTGAGGGACTAGAACCTACGGTGCACATTGAGGGTGACAGTGGCTCTCTTGCCCAAGGGCACGGCAGGGTTGCTGGCCGTGCAGGTGAAGTTCCTCCCAGTGTCTGTGTCCACCGGAGAGATGGGCAGGTAGCTACGAGTGGTGACACGCTTCCTGTCTGAGAGCACTTCCTGTTTGGAGGAGAGAGGGAGAGAGAGAGAGAGAGGATGAGAGAGAGAGAGAGGATGAGAGAGAGAGGGAGAGAGAGGGAGAGGATGAGAGAGAGAGGGAGAGAGAGAGAGAGAGAGAGAGGATGAGAGAGAGAGGGAGAGAGCGAGGTAATGATTTTCATTGATTCATAACAATGTCATAATTTGACATTTAACCATATATGCTATATGTGTATGTGTGTGTGTGTGTGTGTGTGTGTGGCTATATGTACGGCCCATGTTACGGCCTGGCTCATGGGCCGAAAACCAAACAAACCAAACACTTAACTAACCAACAGAATAACATAGAATGAGGTGTGAATGTCTGTAGGTGTCTGTACTGAATATATGTGGTGCGTGTTGCATGCTAACCAAACTAAGAAACAAACCAAACAAAGAAGCTAACCAAACAAAGAAGCTAACCAAACAAGCCAAGAAACAAACCAACCTAAGAAACAAACCAAGAACAGCATGTGTGGTGCCAGGAGAGTCACACAGACAGTGTGCAGCAACACTTCTATATATGTGACATGCCCAGGTGTAATTAATTGGGCTAATTAGGGCCTACCCAGCCAATAACGACCAGAGGCCTACTAAAACCAGGCAGGGCCGTCACACCTCCCTTGTAAACTTCTCCAAACAATGATTTACATTTTAAAGCTTTAATTCCACGATGATGTGTGTGTGTGTGTGCGTGTGTGTGTGTGTGTGTAGAGAGAGAGACCGTAGCTTGCAGCGCCCCCTCCAGGGCGACTCCATCGCGGCTCCACTGGATGTGAGCAGCAGGCTTGGCTCCACGCGTCACACAGCTCAGGTTGTGCTGGCTGCCTGCCTGTAGCAGGAGCTCTGGGGACCCGTCAATCACCGGGTCCCCTGGAGGGACTGGTGGCACACACACACACACACACCCTGTTATGACACATTAACAGTTTATATTGAGCTCAACAGCAACCGCCACCTTTTTGAAATGGCTCCGGTTCCTTGGATTAATTTTGCATTCATTGACTCCATTGACTCCTTATAGTATAAAAATAGTTTGACATGAAACTGAAGGCCGCAGCATCCAAGACCAAGCAAATGCTTGGTCTTGTGCCACACATGCACGAGCACTCAGGCTGTTTCAGCATATTTCTGTATACAAAAAAGTTTGCATTGATGTTAGCGATTAACTGCGATTTTTACGTGCACACATTGTTACTCAGAGATTCGCTGCACATGTATACGCCTAGAACACTAATTTGTGAGCTCAGTAGGACATCCATTGCCGTCTGGGGTGGGCCCCTTGACGCCAATGTATTCAGGCGTCAAGGGGTTAAGCCAGCCAACTACGAGGTGACTTGTGACCATAAAACATTTAATTCGAAGCAAAAACATTATTAAATGAAAATGCATTCGCAGAGTTTACACATTTCCATGGTAACAGTGTAATGTAATTTCACATGCCACGAATGGAGCTCAGGATAGGCTATCAAGATACACCAATCAGAGATGTTGCTGTTACACCGTAGGACTGTGGGTAGTATATTTATTCTACTACATTACCCAGCACCCTGGGTAGTGTAGTCCCATGATGTACTCACTGAGTACAGAATGCCAGACGGCACTCTGGGTAGTGTAGTCACATACTCACTGAGGACGTTGAGCTTGGCCCGGCGAGAGCGGAGAGCGGCCTCCGTGGCCTGGCACTCGTACACAGAGTCATCTGACAGCTCAGCCTGAGAGATCTCCAGGTTGTACTGGCCCACATCCACCACATGGAGCACCTTGTACCTGGGCCAGGCTGGGAGGGTGGGGGGGGGGTACAGGATCAGTCTCCAGAACGCTTGCTAACTGTTAGCTCAAATCAAAACAACATCCCTCCGCAGCGCCGCTCACACATAGTGAAGCTATGCGTACACTACAGCTTTGTTGTTGTGAGCGGTGCCACAGTGTTTATGTTATTATTTACAGCCAGGCTGTGTAGAAGTACCAGATTATTTTGTGTTATTAAAGTGTATTATCTTACAGTTAGCTTGCGATAGCTGACTATACCTTTAATACTTTAGTGTTGTGGGGGTCAGATAGTATAAACCAAGGTATCGGGTATGGTTCACTGTAAACAGAATATCTGACATATCCATGTAATGAGGATAGTTAGTCCCACTAGACTCAGCTCATGGACAGAGTGAGTGGACCAAAATATTTATTCCATATACACACAACACTGCATGTAGTGTGTGTGACAGCCCAGTAGGGGGCAGTCATGCATCCTCTGTGATCTCACGGGTACAGTAGAGGCCGTACACACAAACACTGATGATGAGGCTGGCAAACAACAGACAAAGGGGCAAATTAGTGTAGATTACATCATCATCATCATCACCACCACAGCCTAGCAACCATGAGGTGTGTGGTAAATGTGCTGTATTTAAACAGCGCTTTTCTAACCTTCCGGCCACTCAGATAGCTGTAGGGCATTGCCACGCACACACGCGCACAGATTGCTTCCGTGCAGCAACCAACCAATGGGCAGTCAGGATTAGGTGTCTTGCTCAAGGACACCTCGACACTTGGTAGGCAGTTAGCAGGGATTGAACCAGTGACATCTGGACATCTGTCACCCCACTCTACACACTGCACCGTCCCAGACACAGTGTGCGTGCGTGCGTGTGTGTGTGTGTGTGTGTGTGTGCTCCTGAGACACATTCAGACATGAATGATGGGACAGCAATCATAGAGAGTGGCTAATGGGAGATAATAACAGAGAGAGAGAGAGAGAGAGGGAGAGAGAGAGAGAGAGGGGAAGAGAGAGAGAGAGAGGGAGAGGTAATGACTTTATTTGATTCATCAGTAAAACAAATGTCATAATGTGACATTTAACCATAAGTATGGTGTGTGTGTGTGTTATCTGAGCTGCAGGGTGCCCAACACGCCAGCAGGGGCAGTGTGCCATGAGCTACCTGTGAGGGTCCTATTAGCTACTAGGGAACCTGTGTCACATCTTGAGGTTGGGGCGGTGGTTGGTCACTAGGAGCTGTTGCTGTGACGACATTCTCTTTGTCCGGCCTACTGAGACCAGAGCCCAGACGACCTTCATTGACCTTCAGTCACATAGTCAAACATGGCCTTCTTATTGAGCTGTGTGTGTGTGTGTGTGTGTGGGCGTGCGTGCACGTGTGCATGTGTGTGTGAAGGTCATGTTTCAACCTGTTTTCCTGTGCATAATAATATGATCATTATTATATTATATTATATTAATGTAAAGCATTGCATAATTAATACCTTTCAATGTACATTGCATAATTCCTTACAATTAACTTACAATTACAGTAATTACCAAACTAATGTTTGACATCTTGTATAATTTGAGTTGTAATGATGTAAGTTAAAACACCTTGCTCTGTGTGATTAGCAGAGTACTACCTGAGCCACCGGCTGACCCCAGAACAGTGTTCACTACCTCGGAGGCCCTGACCGATGCCCAGGGCCAGACCATCCTTGGTCCACTGGACGATGCCGGTGTAGTTGAAGACCACACAGGACAGGACCACACGTTCCCCCACCACCACTGACTGGTCCGCTGGCTCCTGGGAGAAATGGACAGCCCACCCTGGAACACAGGACATGGTAGGTTTAAACTAACCCCTGCTTGCATCAGCACCACGTTACCTAGGAGACTGTAGTCTCAGCCTCTTCATCAGCACTACGTCACCTAAGATACCGTCTCTAGTCTCAGCCTCTTCATCAGCACTACGTCACATAAGACTGTCTCTAGTCTCAGCCTCTTCATCAGCACTAC
>JAODUK010071230.1:0-16443 GCA_027564635.1 Typhlichthys eigenmanni
TGGAAAATTCCCTCCTCTCTCTTTCTCCCTTTGGCAGTGCGTCGCCCAATCGCCCTAATGAACAAACCGTCCCTGCTAACAGATGCCTATTAAAGCAGTTTTCTCTGCTAATGTGTTTAAAGAATGCTGGAACATCCATTTAAGAAAAATAAACAAATGATAAACCATCATTCAAGATCCTTTTTTACCAATTGTTTTAACTATTTGTTTCCAATCGCTTACAAATCTGAGGGATCGAGTTGTATAGGCCTAAATAATTCATATACTGTTTGTTTTCATATTAGTCTACGTCAAAACTTTTAAATAATCAAAAGAAAAAAAGAACATTAACAAGAACTAAAACACCGTGCATGCATCCTGACGTACCGTGTGTAAAGTATTTTTTATTAACCCTACATTATGTTATACCGTGAAATAATATTTATTACATACATTTAAAATAAAGTGTTGTCCGACCTACCTTTGACGTCCTGGGCTGGACAGTCCGCGGGGAACTCTGCCTGCTCGGCTCTGCCGTTCACCGAGAAGTAGATGATCCTCGCTGCCATGTCGGAGTCCGTCTGACTATGCTTGACAGGACAGGAGAGACGCTCCTCCTCATCCTCCACCTCCCTCCTCATCCTCCACCTCTACCTGTCTCCATCCACCGCCCCGGGTCCTCATTCCTGACATTGCGGTGATGTGATTTGTGTGTTTTGCCTTCATGGGCAATTTAGAGTTTTTATTTAATTTCCTCAGCTATTAAAATATGTAATAGTTTACTGTAACGTCTAAACCTGTTTGGCCTCCGCTGCGCTAGACGGCGCTGTCCAGGCGTCCTGCCTGTGATGCGCTGTGGTTTGATCGCAGCACACGGGCCAACAGGACGTGAGTCCCGCGTGGTGCTGACTGGGGAGGCGATCACCCGCTCCCAGCTCCGCATATGAAATATACCTGCGTTATAGATATTACAGCTGCGTGTATTTGAGTCTGACCAGATCCACCATGACCACGCCTCCCAAGGAGCTGCTGGCGCTGGAGCCGCGCGAGGAGAAGGAGTTCAGGAGGAAAGTGCACGAGGTGAAGAGGAGGAGAACAGGACAGGTGGGAGTTCATAGGAGTCAGAGTGTTATCCGTTATGATCATGATGCTACATGTAGCCGTGTGTGGTACCATGTGACGTTACTGTCTCAGTATTACAACAGTAACGTTATTATGGTCCTGCTCACCGCCACATGATGCTACATGTAGCCGTGTGTGGTACCATGTGACGTCACTGTCTCAGTATTACAACAGTAACGTTATTATGGTCCTGCTCACCGCCACATGATGCTACATGTAGCCGTGTGTGGTACCATGTGACGTCACTGTCTCAGTATTACAACAGTAACGTTATTATGGTCCTGCTCACCACCACATGATGCTACATGTAGCCGTGTGTGGTACCATGTGACGTCACTGTCTCAGTATTACATTATATTAAACAATAACGGACCTCGTGCTCAAGCAAGGCCACGTGTCATGTTGATAACCCTACGTTAGGCCAGACGGATCAGGACACGATATGGTGATTTTAATGTGCGTTGCTCTTACTGCAGTTTCTTTGCGCACAAACCGCTACAAAGATCAGAATATACTAAATGTGAGTTATGCTGGAAGGTATTGTGTACATACAGTGCCTTACACACATTAACGTCATCGAGCCAACCACACTATAGCTCAGTTATTAGCCTCGCTAGACCATCCTGATCGCGCCCAGCTCCACCTTAACTTAGCAGCGACTAGAGCCCAGTGTTGAAAACAACACAGCCAATCAGCAGCTAGCTAGAGTTTCAGCCAAGTGCTGTTTGAGCTAGCTAGTTCAGGGTGGTCTTACGAGGCTAGCACAGTACACAGCATATAGCCTAATATGACGTGTGTGTGTGCAGCAAGGGGGCCGTCTGACCCCAGGGGTGGTCTACATGGGCCACCTGCCCAGCACGCTGCAGCAGCAGGAGCTCAAGGCCTACCTGGAGCAGTTTGGGAAGGTGCTGCGTGTGCGTCTGGCCCGCAGCAAGAAGGTATGGGCCTCTCCTCCTACCAGAGACAGTACCACACACTACCAGTAGAGGCAGTAGAACACACACTACCAGTAGAGGCAGCACCACACACTACCAGTAGAGGCAGTACCACACACTACCAGTAGAGGCAGTAGAACACACTACCAGTAGTGCTGAGTGAATCTAATGTGTGTGTGTGGCCCAAACTGAAAATGACCTCAGGTTCATCAGTGGTCTGGGGTCAGATAACTGGGCCTACAGTATTGTGGTGCAAATAGCTTATTGCCTGCCCCACTAGGTGGCAGTGTGATCAAACCCTTGTACCTATAGGAACGTTCTAGAACTAGACACAACAATAATATACCGTAGGAGCTCTGCTTGGTGTTGTAACCTGTGTCTTCTCCTCTGACAGACAGGGGGCAGTAAAGGCTATGCCTTCGTGGAGTACGAGTGTGATGAAGTAGCTAAGATCGTGGCAGAGACGATGAATAACTACCTGATGGGGGAGAGGCTGATCAAATGTGAGCGTCCATGTGTTGGCGTCCATGTGTTCCCACCCATGTGTTCCCACCCATGTGTTCCCAGTAGCACCCATGTGTTCCCAGTAAGATGTAGTCCAGGGGTAGCCAATACGGTGCCCGCGGTGACGACGTGAGTCGCCCGCACGGCATGTTCTAAAAATGGCACTTGTTGCCATGGATGGTGCTCCATCTAAAATTTTAATTAAAATGTGATGCTGTTATTTTTGATGTAGGCTAGATCTGGAAATAACAATATTGAAGATAACATTTTCGAAACAATGTTGAAGCCTTTGAACTCATCTTAGTTGAGGTCAATATCGTTCACGTGGCAACAAACCTTCCTCTCACTTCTGCTGAGAAACGGGCACCGCTATAGTGGGAAGCTTATAAATAAATTTAAAAAATGTCAGAAAAGCGGAAGAAAAGGTTCTATTTTCGCAATGATTGTTGGAGTTCTTTTTGTCTGACTGACGGTGAAGTGCCCACAGCTGGACGGAGAGGCGCTTCTCTCCGTCCAGCTGGGGGCAAGTAGCCTACGATTGTTAGTGTCGGCTGTGTCCGGGAACATGACAATGCAGGACCGGGATCAATGAGTCCGTGGACATCGGCAATAGACCTACAGCGCTGCTGATGTTTATCGGAGTGGTGTTTGATGGCTAGTAGGCCTACAAACGGCACATGGTTTGAAGATGTGACAGTTATAGGTAGCCTATAGTAAGCTATTGCAAGCTAATACGCGGGTGTCAATTTCAACAAATATCTCACCGCTAGTTTACTGGCTACGTACATAGGAAAACAAAATGGCAAACACCGCTCACAACAACAAAGCCACTTTGCTTCACAATGCATTTCAATGTGTGGGGCTGCTGAGGTATTTTAATTTGAGTTCAAGTTAGCAAGCGTCCAGGGAATAACTGGCATTGAAATGCTGAAAGTGTGCTAATTCATACAGAACTCAAGAAAGATTGACCAAAATATCAGATGTGATGATAACGCTGACTTTCAAATGTTGAAAGATTGAGATTAACATAAATTGTGACACAATCCGAGCTGTGAGCTTTGTGATCGGCTGCACCATTAATTACCAGTAAGGTGATCAGACAGCCTCTCCACATAGGTCCTATAAATGGGCATATTTATTTGTAGCAGCAGCAGCATTAAAGGTGAATCGTGCAACGTTGTAATCCAGGACTTTTGAATCAAAAGTAGCCCTTCATATTGCTCAGTACCCTTGAAGTAGCTCTGTTTTAAAAAAGTTGGTGACCCCTGATATAGCGTGTAGGTCCTGATGGTAGCTGTCTGTGCAGGTGAGGTGGTCCCAGCAGACAAGGTGCATGAGAGGATGTTCGAGGGCAGTGAGAGGACGTTTGTCCTGCCCCGGCGCCCGGCCGTGCAGCGCTACAACGCCCAGCGCGTCGTCTCGGCAACAAAGCTGCTGCGCAAGGAGGCGGGTCTTCGCAAGAGGCTGGCAGCCAGCGGCATTCAGTACGACTTCCCCGGATTTGTAAGTCTCTCACGCTGACCTCTGGCCCCTATGCTGACCTCTTCAGCTGTCACTCAACAGGCATATTCTATGCTGATGTAATCATGAAATGGTATTATTGTAATTAGTGTTCGTATTGGTCCTGACCTTCACCTCCCACTCAACATGTTCTCTACTGCCAGATGTGTAGTGTGATTGGTCCAACTAACCCTGTCTGAGATCATGTTGACGTTCTGTTCATGTGCCTGTGTACCTGAAGGAGGACTTGGTTTTAAGTCAGCGATGCTGGAGAGTGATGGTTGCTGTGATGGTGTGGTGCGGTCTGCACCACTTAGTGTAGCGTTCACTAAAGCGAGCGAGCGTGAGGAGATATTTGATGCTTTAGCTTACATTTGTTGACTGCACCTTTAAATGGTGCCAGTAGGGCATGTAGGCTCTCTGACCCCAGATATAAACATGTTTCTCTTGCTGTTGTTCCAGGCGGCTCATCTCTCAAAGAAGAAGCGGCCATCAATCGTCCTGAATGAGTCGACGCTTAGCGATGTAAGCCCCTCCCTCTCTGCCTGGCCCTGTGCTGATTGGCCCACATGAAAATGGGCCCTGGTGTGACGTGACCTGGGCCCAGAGAACGGTGCCTACAGGATTGGTACCTTTTGCTAATCGCCTGCCCCCCCATTGGCAGCGTGATAAAACCCAAGTACCCACAAGAAGTCTCCTGGTGGATGGAGCAGCACGTTGTTCTTGATGTCTAGCAGAGCTCATTGGTGTCATTTCCAATCTGTGGCCGTGTGTGTAGCTTGGCATAGAGAAACCTCTGTACTGCAGCTAGTCTACAGGGAAACCACATGCTCATATACGTAGTCGTGTGTTCATAGGCTTTACTGCAGCACAATCATAGCTCCACATGACACACTGCCACCATATTGTTTCTGCACATACCATACCACCAGCAGCAGATGAGGTTCAAGCCAGTGTTTCAGTAGCATGTACCGTGCTAAGCTAGGTTTCCGTTTTAAAGCTAATGGGTGCTCACAGCCACAGATGTCACCATGACATCTGCACAAGGTGCTATTTAACTCCTGGTTAATCAGGGGGTTAGCTGCTAATAATCACCTGGTTAACCAGCATGCTAGTTTAGGTGCTAATTAGCACCTAAAGTAGCATGCTGGTTAACCAGGTGCTAATTAGCACCTGGTTTACCAGCGTGCTAGCTGCTAATTGACACCTTCTGCTAATTAGCACCTGGTTAACCAGCGTGCTAGCTGCTAATTGACACCTGTGTACGTTAACAGGACGTGACGCCCGTATGCACCCCCTCTCTCCTGGCGAGACGCAAGTCACAGAGGATCACCGACGACGATGTAGACGAGGAGGTGGTGGTGAAGATGCCTGCTCCTCTGGTGAGGGAGGAGGAGGAGGAGGAGGAGGCGTCACAATGACATCCTGTGGTTGATGGACTTGTTTTACTCACAGGCAACACATACGCATGTGGAGTGTTGCTAGGAGACTGTAAATACGTTTTGTTTGGAAATTACACTTTACTTTTCCAGCACTATTGTTGCTCTAATAGTGTTTTATTAAGGGACGGCTTTAATACCACCCAAACAAGGGTGGTGTTTTGTTCCTAGAATGTCTGTGCAAAGGTTTGTTAGTATGAACATACTAATAACATGTAATAAACAACCTGTATATCTGCTTTGAGATCTACTGATGTTGATTCTTTGCTCTGAAATTAATATCAATGTATTGTTGTAATTATGTAATGTCAAGCAATCATGTCAGAACATTAATAAAGAACAAATAAATGACAGCGTTATATTTTGTTATAATATAGGAGCTAAATCATATTAAGACTGTCTAGATTAGAGCATGCTAATGTTGCAATGGCGTGAGATTTTCACAATAAGACTGAGTTGACTCGACAAGGTGTGTTCATACAGACTATCCGAAGTCTTAAAGTGTGGCATAGTTTAGATGTTTAGTCTAGTAATACGCTACGTGTCCGCCAGGTGTCGCTGTGCTTGGCCGTCGCCACGGTGCAAGTGCCAACATCATCTGCTGCCATCGCGCAAGCGCATGGCGATCCCATTCTAGTGTTGCTCACAGCATTCCGGGCGGAGCAGCCAAGCCCACATCATCCACTGCCATTACCGCTGGGCCAGGCAGCACTGCTCTTGCAGCGGGACGGACGGTGCTAACGCTGCGTCTGCTACTGCGACATGGTGAGTACGCGGTTCTCTTTGTGACGAGGTCCTGTCTGATTCAATGGGAGGAAGGGTTAGCTAGAGGCTAAACTAGCTGTCACACACACACCTGTCAGACTACAAGGCACATTGTAGTGCGTTAGTGTGTGTTTGTATGGATGAGGAATGCTAATCGTGTTTTCTATAAAACCCCGATATACCTTGTCACAACCGGTCAGACAAGCTGATGTGACATCACTGTGTGTGTGTGTGAGAGACAGACACTCAAAATGAAGTGAACCCCTGAGATAATCTCAAAGCATGTATAATTTAATAACAAGCCGCCGTACATTAGTATAGTTACAGAATTATGTATTTTTGGTTGTTCATTCAGGTTATTATCGGTGGCTCATTAGTTATAGATGCTCTGTCCTACGAAGCTTCCATTTGGGGATGATTGACACATCGTCACCGCTGTCCTCCAGCGACCAGGAGATGTGCTGATGACAATTATCCAATCAGCTGTTGATGTTGATGTTCGGCTGCAGCACAAGGGAGCATCTCCAGAGGGAGCCCCTGGTGGTCACTCAGGGGATCACATGTCATAATAATGTCTCTAATAATATAACAATAGCTAAAAAATACATAATATGTAATATACTGTATATAATGTCTAACCCACACTGCCCCCTGGTACACCCCTGAGCTGCGGCAACTGAAGGCTGCTGGGCTTCTTTACAAGAGGACTGGTGAAGAATCTAATTCACAAGCGTATCTGGTTCACCTCTCAAAGTACAAAACTGCCTCTTCAACAGCCAGATCTACCCACTGCTCTGACATCATCAAATCTGATAAAAACCCCAAAGTTTGTTTCTCAACAGTTAAACATTTACTCCAACCTCCTGATAACTCCCACGCCGACCCCACGCCTGAATTGTGCAATTCAATTCTAAAGACTCACCTACATCTACAACCACCCCTGCTGAGAAACCGTCCTGGATGAACACATCATTGGACTCAACCTATACCTGCTGGCTCTCTGACTTCACTCCGGCCACTGAAAACTCCACTACTAAAATCATCCAACTCTTCTACCTGCCAACTTGATCCCATGCCCACTAGCCTCATCAAAACATGTCTTCCTGCCATCTCTCACCTGCTCACTGACACAAATAACTCCTCTCTCGCCACCGGCTTCGTACCCCTCACCTTGAAAATCGCAGCTGTGACACCCACACTTAAAAAAAAAAAAAATGCTGACCCCAACGACCTGGACAACTTCTGCCTCATCTCCAACCTTCATTTTCTTTCCAAAAGACTTGGGGTGGCCTCTAAACTTCCCAATCCTTTAAATTCCAATAACCTATTGAACTGTTTCAGTCTGGATTCTGTCCCAAACACTGCACCGAAACAGCTTTTGTAAAAATCACTAATGACCTCCTCCGTGCAGCTGACTCTGGCGTCTTGTCTCTCCTCATCCTTCTCCACCTGACTGCAGCCTTCAACACCATCTCCCACCCACTCCTCCTGGAATGTCTGTCTGGTATTGGTAATGCTGGAGTCACACTATCCTGGTTCTCCTCCTATCTCTCAGACCGCCAACTATTTGTCCAACTGAAATCCCACAGATGTGAGGCAGTCTCACTGGGTGTCCCTCAAGGCTCAGTCCTGGGTCATCATATACCTTGGGCACGATCATGAGACAACACAACGTTCCTCCCTATATCTCCCTCACCAACTGCCTTCAGGACATTCAGAGCTGGATGACTCTAAACATCCTCAAATTCAACAACAGCAAGACAGAGGTCCTGCTGATTGGCTCCAAATCCACTCTCTCCACACAAGATCCCAGCCTAAACATTGCTGGTCTTCCCATCCCACTGTCAACTAACAACAATGTTGAAAAGTCTTGGCGTCACATTCGATAACCCCCTTTCATTGAATTTACATGTCACAACAATCACCCGGGCATCCTTCCACTTCCGCAAAACATATCTAGACTAATAATAATAATTCATAATATCTAATCATGTCTAATGTTTAATAAATAATATGTAATGTAGTAATAAATAATGTAATAATAATGTGTAATATATAATATGTAATGTAATAATTAATAATGTCTAAAGTCTGATGTCTAATAAATAATTATATGTATATAATGTGTAATACATTATAATTATTTATTACACATTACACATTATGAATTTTTTACATATTAGATATAATTTATTACACATTATATACATATATCTAATGTACATAATATGTAATGTAATAATAATTCATAATATATAATGTGTAATAAATAATATGTAATATGTATGGTGTATATAATATGTAGTGTAATATTAATATCTACCATAATGTGTCCACCTGTGTGTCTCCCCCAGGCCTCTGCAGGCTCCTCCCTCCCACCTCATTGAGCCTCCCACACTCAGACTCCTCCCCCCTACCAAGGCTCCTCCCCCAGCCAACAAATTCAGCATAGAGGGAGAGGGGGGGGAGACTCCAGCTGTCTGGACACACCCACCCTGCTGTGCCCCCTGGCCTGGCTTCACTCAGGTCCTCCTTCCCTGGAGAGAGCAGCGGGCAGCAGCAGTAGGTGGCAACATGGACGCCTGTCTGGCCCTGCTGCAGCAGAAGGATGTGGGGCAGCGGCTGCAGGCGGGGGAGGAGCTGCTGGCCCTGCTGGGTGATGCGGCCTGCTGCCCCGGCCTGGAGCAGGACCAAGCGGCCCTGGACACCATGGTGGACGCCATCGCCTCCTGGGTCAACGCCAGCAACTTCAAGGTACGCACACCCTTAACATGTGTGTTAGCGTATGTGTTAGCATGTGTGTTAGCGTGTGTGTAAGCGTGTGTTAGCATGTGTGTTAACATGTGTGTTAGCATTTGTGTTTGCGTGTGTTAGCGTGTGTGTTAGCGTGTGTGTAAGCGTGTGTTAGCATGTGTGTTAACATGTGTGTTAGCGTGTGTTAGCATGTGTGTTAGCGTGTGTGTTAGCGTGTGTTAACATGTGTTAGCTTGTGTTAGCATGTGTGTTAGCATGTGTTAGGGTGTGTTAGCAAGTGTGTTAGCATAGGGGCCGTTGAAATTAAATGCGCATTCTATTTCTATACGTTTGTGTTGCCAATAAGTGTAAAGGACACTAACGCTTTTGTTTAGCTAGGACAGGAGACAACCGAATCCGATAACGGATTATTTGCAACCTGATTACAACTGGTAGTTTTGAGCTGAGAGAAGGAAAATGCAGATAAAAAATGTAGCGAACTCCAGCAGGCAACACTATATTTCATATCTAGCATAAATGAAACGTAGTGTACCAGTAATGCTTCCATGGCATATGGTCCTCTTTATATTTTTTTATAGAATCAGGACGTCATTTTTCGGGGTATTCAGAATTGATCCACCAATCCACCAATCAATTTCTCCGTTGTTGCCACAACAAGCTATCCTGCGTATCCTGTGTATTTACTGGTTGGTGATAACTTCGTTTAAGTTTGTGCACGTTCACAAAAAATGGGCGCGGTCGGCAACACAGGGCGAGTTTTTGTGTAAAGGCGCATGCTCCGCCCCTCCACCCTGTGTTCGCATATTGAAACAATGCATTGTTATTGTCATAAGGCAATATCTATGGCCAGCTCCCGGAGGACGCATGAAACGCCTATTTGATCTTTAGAACACTTAATGTCCGGGGAACACAACCAATGCGCACAGTAGCCATTCTTGCGTGCATGCTATAGTAGCCTACTGTACCTTACCCTGATGTTCTTTATTAAAATATGATTTTCCAAATGGCCCGATCGCGGGGGTGGACGAGGAATGTAATTAGACTCTTTATTTAGACTTTATGATGTTAATAGATAACATCATAAAGCACATGTTGAAAAATAAAATAAAAATAGCTAAATTAGATTTGATTAAAGCAAAAACTCAAACTGCTATGATTTGATGACATACACATTTTTAAATAGTGTAACTGTGTGGGACATAAAACTGCATGCTGTCCCATAGAACTGATATTTAAGGTGTATTGTAATAGCAGCCATAATGCTGCGTTGCTGCGCTATGTCATCTGAAATAAACGTAACATTTGCGGTATAGGCCTAATCTCCTCAGAACACCAGGCGTTTTCTTGAGCTTGTGAGTGGAGCTGCAGTGCTTATAGGGTAACATCGAGGTAACCACGGAGATAAACTGCTCGGAGCAGTTTAGAGATGCAGCGTAAATTGCCATGGCAGCATACCTCACATAAAACCTCTCCACCTTTCGTAGTATGTGCTACTCCTGTTACACCCGACATCACCCAGCTACTCCAGAAGTTACCTGGGTAAGACAGTTAGCTTCCTTCGTAGTACAGGCCTACTGGCTGACAAGGATCTGTTTACTGTCAGTATAGTGGTGGCCTGTGTTGTTGCTGCAGCAGGCAGAGCAGTGTGACTGGTGCTTAGAGTCCAGAGGGCAACAGGATGCTAACAAGCTAGACTGCATCTGAAGACTTTCTCTTTCTGAACCTTCACTGTCAGTGTTGATAGTAACACCACTAACCAGCATCAACAGCCGTCTGTCTGCCTCTCTGTCTGTCTGCCTGCCTGTCTACCTGTCTGCCTGCCTGTCTGTCTGTCCTGCTAGCTGACAGGCAGCAGTCATATTGTGTCTGACCTCTAAACACAAAGCTCACAAAGAATGGAAGGACACCTGCTGGATGCTGGGTGTAATGACACTGTCTCGCCACTGACCACAGATAGAGCCAGTGTGTGTGTGTGTGTGTGTGTGTGTGTAATCTGTAGTGTTAGGATTAGTAGAGACAGCACAGCGCTAATCTGTGCTGTCTCTACCAGACTCCATGGATACATCATGCTAGTTGCCGTGGGGACACTCCATCATACTTTTCTAGATGTTTTTACATTTGGCAGACACATTTATCCAGAGTGATATCCAGTAGAACAGGTCATAGACTAGTTATCATGTCCACCCAGTAGAATGTGACATCACCAGTAGGATGTGACATCACCAGTAGAATGTGACATCACCAGCAGGGTGTGACATCACCAGTGGGTGTGACATCACTAGTAGGATATGACATCACCAGTGGGTGTGACATCACCAGTGGGTGTGACATCACTAGTAGAATGTGACATCACCAGTGGGTGTGACATCACTAGTGGGTGTGACATCACTAGTGGGTCAATATGCAGTCTGACCTGCATGTGTCTCTGTGTCGCCCCCAGGTGGCCTTGCTGGGTCTGGACCTGCTTTCTGCTTTAGTGACGCGCTTACAGGAGCGCTTCAGAGCCCACATCAACACAGGTACCCTTACCTGAGTGTGTGTGTGTTTGAATGATCTCTATTAAAGCAATTATTAAATGTATTTGTCTATCTATATGTATATATATTTATCTTTACATTATTTAATATATATCTGCCTGCCTGCCTGTCTGTCTGTCTGTCTGCCTGCCTGTCTGCCTGCCTGTCTGTCTGCCTGCCTGCCTGTCTGCCTGTCTGTCTGTCTGCCTGTCTGTCTGCCTGCCTGCCTGCCATCCCTTCCTTCCAGTGGTGCCCAGTTTGATTGACAGGTTGGGGGACTCTAAAGACCAGGTCAGAGAGCAGGACCAGATGCTGCTGCTGAAGATCATGGAGCATTCTGCTACGCCCCAGGTACACACACACACACACGCACGTGCATGCACGCACACCCACACACCCACACACACACCCACACACACACACATGCACATGCACGCACACACACCTACAGGTCTCTGTGTTGCAGGTCCTGTGGGATCGCATGCTGGTGGGCTTCAAGCACAGGAACCACCGGACAAGGGAGGGCGTGTGTTTGTGTCTCCTAGCAACCCTCAATGCGTACGACACACACACACACACACACACACACACACACACACACACACACACACACCACACACCCACAGAGTTAACTGCTGTGTCTGCAGGCACGGGGCCCAAGGTCTGACCCTCAGCAAGATTGTTCCCCATGTCTGCCACCTCCTGGGGGACCCCACCAGCCAGGTGATCCCCCTGCTCGCCTCACACACAGACACACACACACACTGGTCCCTGGCCATGCACTGTACAATATCTACATGCAGTATATGTACACATGCCTGCACATACAGTACACTGTAGATGTGTGTACACTGTAAATATTGTTTGTATATATAGTAAAGACATAACAAGTTTTAAGATATTAAAACCAATTCATAATAATAATAATGCAATATTAAACTAATATAAAAACAATATTATAACTATATACAAATATAACACATATAGCACATTTAGAATCAGATTTATTGGCTTAAACATGTAAATACTACACATCATTCTTTAATGGTTAAATACCTGTTTCTCTCTGTGACCGTACAACTTGTAGTTAAGCATGGAGTAGGGAGACCCCTACTGATAAATTACAGTAATGCAGGCTTGTTATTTGTGTTGCCTCTCAAATAGATAGATACTGTAGACATAGAGATGGACAATTATATACTGTATATATACAGCATATACTGTATATATACACTATGTTTCCTAAATCATTGGGACACCCCTCTGAATCATTGAATTCAGCTGTTCCAATCACTTCCATGGTCACAGGTGTTTAAAATCAAGACATGCAGACTGCTCCTACAAACATTTGTGACAGAATGGGTCGCTCTCAGGAGCTCACTGAATTCAAGCGTGGTACTGTGATAGGTGGCCACCTGTGCAATAAGTCCATTCGTGAAACTTCGTCATTACTAAATATTCCACGGTCAACTGTTAGTGGTAAAGTGGAAGCAATTGGGAACAACAGAAACTCAGACATGAAGTGGTAGGCCACATAAAATCACAGAGCAGGATCAGCGCATGCTGAGGTGCACAGAGTCAATAGCTACAGACCTCCAAACGTTGCATGACCTTCGGATTAGCTCAAGAACAGTTCGTAGAGAGCTTCATGGAATGGGTTTGGTGGCCGAGTAGATACATCCAAGCCTTACATCACTAAGTGCAATGCAAAGCGTCGCATGGAGTAAAGCACGCCGCCACTGGACACTAGAGCAGTGGAATCACGCTTCTCTGTCTGGCAATCCGATGGACGAGTCTGGGTTTGGGTGTTGCCGGGAGAACGGTACCTGCCTGACTGCATTGTGCCAAGTGTAAAGTTTGGTGGAGGGGGGGTCATGGTGTGGGGTTGTTCTTCAAGGGCTGGGCATGGCCACTTAGTTACAGTGAAAGGAACTGTTAATGCTTCAGCATATATTTTCATGCTCCCAACTTTGTGGAAACAGTTTGGGGATGGCCCCTTCCTGTTCCAACATGAACAAAGCCAGGTCCATAAAGACATGGATGAGCGAGTATTAATATTGAAACATTTCCCCATAGACAACACCTATAGTCTTCGTTATGTAAGGCACAATCATAGTGTGGCTGACTGTTTCATTATAGTATTCATTTGAGTGGAACAACGAACGTGAAAGTCATGGCAACCGGACAATTCTCCAAGTTATAAAGGGTTTTATAACAGGTAATAAGATAATCAACCCGGTTACTTGAATAATGGAAACACTACAGCCTAAAGAGCCTGTGATTCAGAGCTTTAGCACAAGACATCCCGATTGTGCACCTGGGACATCGCAGGCTACACAAGCCGATCATCACTGCTTCCCTTTTTAAAGTTAAGCGGATTGTTTGTATACGGTATTAATAGGCTGTGGTTGGTTAATGGTGTTGGGCTAAATACTGCGATACTACACAATTGGACATGTGCAGGGCTCTGCCACACACCATTGACAGTTCACAGGCACAACATGACAACTAAAGGAAATGAATGGCCCCAATCAGTGATTTCAAATTGAACTAGGGATGCCCTGGCCAGAACTAAGAGGGCCTGCTCCCTCCACTATTTGTTTGGGTGGGTGATTTGCTAGCATCAACGGTGTGTATTGCATTTAAGTTGAGCTTCAGACCCAAAATACTCCGGTGATAAGAAAATACAGCTTTGCAGTGATTACAAGGTACTTTGGTTCTATCAACTTTGCCGTCTGGAAGAGATTTAAAATGAAAATGTCCATAAAGAGGGACCTTTCTCCATATTTGTGTCCCCGCCAGTTCGTCTCTGTTCTGGTTCATGTAAGCGTAACATCCCACCCCTCCTGTGACCCATGGTCTCTGTATTCAGGGTATTCACAGCTAGTGAGCGGACTTTCAAAATAAACTGCATTAACGCAAGATCAAATAATTGTCTGCGTTAATTAGTTAATGCGTTAACGCGATAATAACGCATTAGCTTGCCCAGCCCTTATATATAGATAGATAGATAGATAGATAGATAGATAGATAGATAGATATAGATCCACTGATAGATGGATGGATGGGTAGCAACACAGCTCTGTGATGTGTTAAGATGTTGTGTTGTCATGGTGATGCTGCAGGTGCGAGACTCGGCCATGACCAGCCTGGTGGAGATCTACAGACACGTAGGAGAACGGGTCCGACTGGACCTGAGCAAGAAAGGCCTGCCTCAGGCACGGTACGAGCATGCTGCCCCCTGGGGCAGTGCTAAGCACACTCACAGATCTCCTTTGTTCTGTCTGTCAAAACGCTTTGTAAACTCTGTTTTTAAGGTGCTCTAGAAATATAGTTTATTACTTAATTGTATCGAATTAATGTGATCTTTATTGTATCTCTCTGTAGGTTGAATGTGATCTTTATTATCTCTCTGTAGGCTGAATGTGATCTTTATTATCTCTCTGTAGGTTGAATGTGATCTTTACTGTATCTCTGTAGGCTACATGTGATCTTTATTGTATCTCTGTAGACTGAATGTGATCTTTACCGTATCTCTGTAGGTTGAATGTGATCTTTACTGTATCTCTCTGTAGGCTGAATGTGATCTTTATTGTATATCTCTGTAGGCTGAATGTGATTTTTATTATATCTCTGTAGGCTGAATGTGATCTTTATTGTATATCTCTGTAGGCTGAATGTGATTTTTATTATATCTCTGTAGGCTGAATGTGATCTTTATTGTATCTCTGTAGGTTGAATGTGATTTTTATTATATCTCTGTAGGCTGAATGTGATCTTTACTGTATCTCTGTAGGCTGAATGTGATCTTCAGCAAGTTTGATGAAGTCCAAAGATCTGGGAACATGATATCCTCTACCGGTTCAGGTCAGTCAATCCTGTTCATCTGTCACTTATCACTAGCTCCGCCCTTCTCAGACACCCCTTTTCCACAATGTCACCTACGATTGTTTACCTGTGTGACTGCCAAGAACTGGTCACATGACTACTGTGTGTGTGTGTGTGTGTGTGTGTGTGCATCTATGTCTCTGTGTGTGTGTGTGTGTGTGTGTGTGCAACAGCATGTGAAGGCCATCACTCTAGCAATATCCAATGTGTGATAAGGTATCATACATAATCACACATGGATGTCCTTTACATGTATATCATATGTTCAACAGGTCATATACAGCATTTTATGTAATATGAGAATATATATATATATATATATATATATATATATATACACACACACACACACACAGTAGTATATGTATTCAATGTACTGTATATATATGTGTGTATGTGTGGTGTGTGTAGATATTGTCCCCACATCATATATATGATGGTGTTGTCATGGTGATCTTCTTCACGTTTCAGACAGGAACTTTGACGAGGATGAATCTGTGGACGGCGGCCGTTCCTCCTCCTCCTCGTGCTCCAGGGCGCCCCCCAGTGGCAAGAGGCAGCTGGTGCACCCAGCCCGGAGACAAAGCTCCACCTCGACAGCCAAGCTCTCCGGTGAGACCACCAGAACATCTGCTCTTCTCTATTAGTCTAGGCTGTCTACCCATTGACAGATAGCTAACCCAGGCTGAAGATGAGGCTTGACTGATGACAAGAGACGTTGTAGATGTGATACTTTACTTTGTTGTATATTCCTCTCATTATAGACACTTTCATACTAACCCTTATTCTTCTTTACTTTCTGTTTTCAGGTGTCTTATTGTGGACTATAATAAATAAAGTACTTACAGTCAGACACTGGTTCACTACAGCAAGCAAACATACTGTATATATATACAGTATATACTGTATATATATACAGTATGTATTTATATACAGTATATACTGTATATAAATACATACAGTGTCTCACAAAAGTGAGTACACCCCTCACATATGTGCAAATATGTGAGCATATCTTTTCATGTGACAACAATGAAGAAA